>ML807334.1:28994-44933 GCA_009831015.1 Picea engelmannii
CTCGGAGCAGTCGCTGCCGGAACGTTTGCACTGGTACTACATATATCTCCTATTCCTTAATTCTAAATTTAGTGGTGATGAGGTCAATTGTTTTTAAATGATCCAAAGTATTAATCATCTTTTTAAATCTGAATTCCTGTAATTTCTAGTGAGACAATAAACTAGGTTAACCGAAACGATATATTTTTCGAGCTTATAGCTTTTGCTATCACCGGAGTACTAATTAGGTCATTCGGAATGCAGTACGAGAAAAATCAAGCTAAGAAGGATCCAGAGAACGCGCACAGACACAAGATTCAGGAGGAGATTGCAGCAACAGCTGCAGTGGGAGCAGGGGGCTACGTCTTCCACGAGCATCACAAAAAGAAAGAAGCCAAAAAGGAAGTGAAAGATCATCACTTCTAGCCATACTGCCCGTACCGATTCATTTTAAATATTTTTCATTCTTTAGCTGAAGAAGTAATTTGTCAGGTTTTATTTGTTTGTTCGATCGTGATAAGCATTGTAATGTGAATAATTAATAATATTATGGAGATCCTGTGATTAATCTTTGTATGGAGCTGAGCACCGTTTCAACTGTTTGCGTTGTTGGGTATAATGTGTAAATTGTGTACTGGTAAGTGTTGAGTACCGAAATGAATTTTAGTCTTCCAAAATTATTTGTCGTACATCGCATTGGGAAGAATCCCCTCAAGTTAACTGCCGTAGTGTAAAAGAGTGATTGAACATATTTCTGTCTCGAATTATATTCAAATAATATATATAGCACGACCAAGGATTTTATTAATTATCTTTTCGGAGTTTATAAAAACATTATTTTTATAATAATAATATTTTGTATGATCGTATATTTGAAACCACAATTAATTGGAATTCTACAATAAAATATAATTACAGGTAAATACAATTAAAGCTGTTATGCATTCGGAAGAATTCATTCGCGCTGTATACAGATATTAAATTAAGTTGTGAATTTGAGATTATAATTCATTAAAATTTTATAATAAAATATGAATATAAATATATTTAATCCAGTTTACCTATTGGAAATGGGTAGAATTAATGACTTCTTAATTATTATTGAATTTTTAATGATCATTTTTTTATATGATAAGAATATTTACGTCCAAAGGATATACCTATTGAAGATGGGCACAATTAATGATTTTTTAATTATAAAAACTAATCTTATGGCTAACAATTGAACATGTTGACATATTCTTAATTGTCCTCCTAAATCAATGAATGAGATTTCATGTTCATAACTTTCTTGCATTTTTTAATGCTTACGTTTCCTTGTTTACTTTTTCACATTTACTTAATATGATTAATATTTTACTGCCATTACCAATGATTGCCACGCTTACCTAATTAATAAAGATTACAAAAATTCTAGATAACGCGAGCTAAGCAGATAGCGACATATATACAACATACAACAGAAAAAATTATAAAGAAATACTCGAAGAGTTTTTCTGTTCGATTTCAAAAAAATTCATGTAGGATCCAGTTAGAATCCCTGAGTCTCACATCACCTATGATCGAAACTCGGTAAAAGATTGGCAAAAGCCAGAAGATGTGTTGCCCGATTTGAGAATGAGAAATATAATGGAGGATTGGTTCTCCCACTATGACCTGGTCCTCCCTTCGACTTCATCTCCAAACAGGACAGACCTAGTGGTAGCGATGGATTCTGTATTGAAGCAACGCAAGAGTTCACTTTTGCTCGAATTAGAGAGTGGGATTAGAAACAAGCCTTAGCTAATAAAAATGGAAGATACATCTTGTCAAGTTCCGTCGCTTCATTTTTATATCTGCTTTGAGATTATAAGAATGAAATAAACCTTTCGACCTTAATCAGCCACATAATTGTGGTTGTGCTAGTCACAAAATTATCAGAGTTTAGTGTGAAATTTCTCATGTTTTCTTAGTGTGTATGGATGCACTTTGAAAAGGTAGCATTGTATACCTGTGAGAAAATAATTCAATTTGAGGGGCGTGTAGAATGAGCATCATACTTAGAATGTTTGGTCCCAATTCTTGGATATTAATGGTCCATGGAAAATAATAAAGACAAAAAAGAACCCATAGAAAGTAAGAAAGACAACAAAGAACTCTTCTTGTTCAAACTGGTTCTTGTTGAAAAATAAGACTAAAAGTGAGATGATGTTCCTGAATACACTGCATTCTTTTAATAAAAAAATTCCCAGTTGTTGGAGAGAACCCACAAATGTGTTATCCAGCTCTCCACTTCCTGGGGAAGATCCAATGATGAAAAACAATACAACCATGTAGAACAAGACTTTGAAAGCATTTTTAGGAGAAGACGTGATCAAATCTCTAATAATTAAGGAGAAAAATGAAGATTTAATTGCATCAATTCAATTCAAGAAGAAACATAGCAGGATATTCAATATTCAATAGAATGTAATCAATTTAAATCACACAAAACAACACATTCAACATGATATTCGACAAAACGTAACCAATTTAGATCACACAAAACAACACATTCAACATGATATTCGACAGAACGTAACCAATTTAGATGACACACAATGATGAAGCTACGAGGTGGATGATAAACCTTGATATGTTCATTGTGTCGAGGGTAAACTTTGAGATGTTCGATGTGCATTGTAAGGGTATTAAATATACACAAGGCATTTAATATAATATATGTGAGTATGTGTGGATTTTTCTATTTTTGTATTTTGCAATGACTTTAGAAGTGACAAATACCAGGGGAAATTATGTATCAAACACACTAGGGGAAATTATGTAGCTACCTTGGTAGGTATTAATAACTAAATTTTGACTAAAGTTTTAAACTGGTTTAACATATTTCTGTTGAATAAACAATTTTATTAATTGATTGTTCAAGTTTTATTTAAATTATATATAAAATTTTATTTGAGATTTTTTTTTTTTTTTAAATAAATTTGATAGATATAAATATATTGAATAAAATTTATATATATATATGATGAGAATAACTCTATAATTAAATATAAATACTAATATATCTATAATACAAATTGTCACTATAATATGCATTAAAGTTGTTAGTATAAGATGCATTTTTATATATAAACAATTTTTAAGAATGAATTTATTTACAACATTGTTTTTTAAGTCCTAGTCAATAACAATACCTAATCCTTTTCTACCCAAATGTTATAATTGAAAATTGTAATAAAATATTATTATTGAAATTATTATATTTCTCAAATTTCTTGTTATTCAAAGTAAAACAATTCTCACGAACATAAACATACTAGCATTATCAATAATATAATAAAGAGAGCAAAAGACTTGAGCATTAACTATATAATCTTGAACTATTAACATGTATCTCAATTAACATAAATAAATTAAGAAAAATATAAAACTAATCAAATATAAAACCTTATATAATATCTTAAAAAAAAAAATTTACCCATGAAAATCACAATCCTCAATACCTTCTGAATATATAGGTGTCAATATTAATAAAACCCATTCTCGTGATAAATAGAATACTAATAAAAGAAAACCTTCCAATTCCATATAAAGGAATGATAAGCCTAATAAGATCCGCATATTAAAAAAAAAACTTCCAAATCCATAAAGGAATGAAAAGCCATATAAATTTATATTTCAAATAATAAGATCCACATATTGTATCTATTGTATCCAGAGAGCTCATAAGTTGAAAACTCATGTATTAGTCTCTATTCTTCTCTTGATAGTCCACACTTTAACACAAAATATCCATAAACTAGTTTAATAAATGAGATATTTAGTAGCAAAAACTATAAGATATACAAAGAAAATTGTCTATCATCAACTATATTGTTTTTTAACATAAACTAGCATAGCAGCTAAATGAATCTTTAAAAGAATATATTAAATTTTATTATTGATTAAAAGAATATATTATATTAAATGGTACTCAAATATCATTTGAAAGACAATAATATAATATAGTGGACATGTTATGTCGTTTATGGCATTGGTTATGGTAATTTATTACTAAAGGATTCATATAATTCCAAAAGGCCTTATTGTGTTCCCTTAACTATGGGCAAATACCTTAAGACCCATACCTAGAACACATGACCTCACAACGATACCCATATTACACTTGGACACCAAATATCACCTCTAAAGATGCCATGTTGTGCTTTGAGGTTAGGTTCATCACCAATGAGCCCTAGAGATCCATTTATGGTGTAAGGCCTTCTTTTTCTCCCTTGACTATTGTCAAGGCCTATAACCCATCCTTACTATACAAAAACTTTTGATCACATCCATAAGCCACTTGTATGTCAAAAATATAGTTTAAATCATCTATTTTATGGTTCAAGGAATTAATCATGTCCCATTAGCTCAAGAATATTAATTTAGGGGATAATTTCCTCAATTTCTACCCCCTATGATTTGAGGCCAATCCATATGCAAAAAACATTCTATTGGTACTCATATGGACCACTCTAAGCACAATAATATTATGTACAAGGCATGTTTTTTGGTTTGTGGATTTAATCATGGCCCTCAATGTTGTGTAACGAACACTTTACATAGAATAACAAATCAAAGTACACACCATGTACATCAAATGTGAGCATGGAGCACAGATCCAAAAAAGATAAGAGAGCTGAATTACACCATAACTCCTTAAAGAATATGATAACCTCTTCTAAATACCTTAATACATTCATACATCCAATTAACATCTACTCAATAATGACTACATGATATCTATATATACCATTCACATATTGCACATGTTGCACCTTTTTTAGATTGACTAGTATTGCATAGAAATTTTTCCTATTACATATACATTTAAATCCATGCATTTCCCCCTTGGGGTCATATCATAGTACCCTCCTTCAAAAAAACTTTTCCTCAAAGGTTAGCAATTAAGGATGTTGCATGTGATGAAACCAGGTAATAGGATTTCCTTATATTCATGATTTCTTGTTGCCAATGATGATGATCAATTCATTCAAAATAAATTATTTTTGTTCTTAATCCTCGATATATAGTTGTTGCATAAATTTCATTCCTTTGATTCCATGTGTCATTGTTGTGACTTCTCCATTTTTTGTAGTTTTCGTTCTCTCAAATATTMTRTTGAATAATTTTTTTGTGATGCCCTATTCCATGATTATTATTTATTATTCCATCTTATTTCTTAGTAATGTCAATGTTTCTCTTCTTGTCTTTATTGAAAACATTTTTGGTAATGAGGGTGTTGATATGGATTCACATGCGATGGGTTTCCTTCATTTCTCATACCCATTTCATTTTTCTTCTTTTCAGAGACAAAGGAATCATCTATACTCTTTGATTGGTCTTTGATTATTCTATCCTTGGATATAATACCATCATATTTGACATGTACATYGYTCAAATAGAGCTCAACTTCTTCAAGTATCTTCTAGTGAACTTATTGAATATTATCTTATTCCTCCTTTTGAAGCTACAATGTGACCCTGTCTATCAAATTCTTATGTCATTTTTCAACTATAGATTTCATTTATGATTTCATCTCATGAGTATTGAGGGTTGCCTCATCCCTCTTTCAAAATTCCTCTCCAAGTTTTTTTATAGTATCCTTTTCAATTTTTGTGATAATATCTTTATCACTATTATTTGATTCAAAATGTTGTAATTATCTTTTCACATTCTTAAAATCATTAATAAGGTCTAGATTATGCTTACACAACCTTTTGATTTCTTCATATTTCTTTTTCAATTCTTCCATTGACTTATCCTTTTCCAACTTTCCTTTTCTAATATTTTCATGTTTTAATTTTTTAACCTCTTTCATCAATGTTTGATTAATGGATTGAATATTGGTGAAATAATCACCATTCTTTATAAGATACATGTTTAGCTCTTCATTACCTTCTACAATTTGGAAAATATTTCTTTTGATTCATTTAATTCAACTTAAATTTTATAGATATCCTTCGTTATTGTATCATTTATCCATCTCTTAGTGAATATGTTTATGAGTTCTTCCCACTATGCTTATATTTTTCTTCAAAATATATTTTTGAAAACATGACACTTAAGACTTCTTTATTTGAAATGCACAACCATTATATAAGATCAATTTTATCTTCATCTAAGTATATAGTTATTTCCATTGATTCTTAGTTGAGGTCTAACCCAAACACTTAAATTACAACCTCAATATATTAACAATAATTGTCTCAAATATTTATTGTTCTTATCCTAGTATATTCTTATATGTTTTCCCTTTCGAAGAGATTTTGAATCACCTCAATCAGACACCCCAATCAAAATTTATGATAATTTTAAGTTAACATATCTTTTAAACAATGATTTGGAGACAGTTCAATGACCAACCCTTATTTCGATGTATCTTTAAAATGTAGACACTTATAATTCTACAATTTAAATATGCAGTATCCTAATATGTATTCTACGCAAGCCATATATTTGAGAAAATTTTTGTGTGCCAAGTGAAAGTTATGGTAAATTTCCCAAGACTTGTTGGTTTTGGCCTTTTTGGGCGAGCATTACTATGTGGTCTACTACATGTCCCATTTATCATACCTTCTTCTCAATTTTTTTTATCTTAAAGACTATGAACTATCCTATTTGCAATGAAACCAGTCACGCTCAAGTTGGATCTATCTAGAATAATATATGATTACTTTACATAGAGCACTTGTTTGAAACTAGTTTTAGGACTAGTTTAACAAAATAACTTCTATAACCCATAAATTTAAAAGTATACCAAATTAGAATCTAATTTTTTTACCACAAGTTCTTTTTTGTGTCTCTTCAAGAACCAAAGGTTTTCACTGTTGATGTTTTCCATAAAAAAAAATTTGATTTTTTTACCAAGAATGCGTGTTTGGGACTAGTTTCAAGACTAGTAAAAGAACTCTAGTTTGCACATCTTGTATTTATGAAAGTACAGAAAACTAGAACATGAAATTTTTACCACAGGTACTATGCTATGTATTCTCAACCACAAAAAAAAATTATATCCAAATTACAAAGATAGGTCATTAGAAGGAGGAAGATCCAAGGATTGTATTCTCTGAAATCAAATGTTATATAACAAATAGTTAAGATAGCATAATAAATTAGAGTACACACCATGTAGATCAAATGTGAACATAGATAACAACTCCAAAATTGATATGAGATATGAGTTACACAATCTCTCCTTAAATAACATGAGACCCTCCTCCAAGTATCACAATACATTCATACATCAAAATTAATTTTTCCTGAATAATGACTACATAATAACTATATTTTCATATTCACATATTGCACATGTGGATCATTTATTAGGTTGAACACTATTACATATACATTTAATCCAATATATCCTCCCCTTCCAGTCATATGATATGGTTCAAGGCCTTAATAATTTCCCATTAACTAAAGAATATAAATTTAAGCGAGAATTCCCTCAATTTATGTGCCAATAATGGTCTGAGGCCCATCCCTAGTGCATAAAACGTTCTATTGGCACTCACATCCCACTTTAAGGACAATGGTCTCCTACACAAGAAATGTCTTATGGTCTTTCACCTTATTCATGGCCCTTGGTACCTAGATGTTTCATATAGGGCCTAAGGGACTTATTTTTGTCCCATGCCCATTAACAAGGCCTTGAGACCCATCCATACTATTCAAGGAATTATAGGTACAACCATATTACACTTGGAGGTTGAATATCCCCTTTATAGGGCTTGTCTAGTAGTTTGAATCCTTTCTCATGGCTCATGATCCCCTTAATTTAGAGTTTAATTCCCATGTTTCCCTTTGCTTACAATGGTCTAGTCCCCAAAACCCATCCTTTGTGTGAAACACCTCCTAAGAACACCCATATTACTATTGGAGGTCAAATATCCTCATTAGAGGGACTATGTGGTGGTTTGAGGTATCCATCATGGCCCACACATTCATTTTATATTATTTTGAATATAAGAAATTACTTATGTAGGAACATGAAAATATCGTGATGTAAACATTGCAGGTCTCTTCAACACCTTTCCAACAAGCTAAATAACTCCAAAAATAGATGTAGAGGTAGAAAATTATAGAAAGATTACACACACACATAATGCTAAAGTGTGTGCACATTATTTGAAATTCATTTTTTTTTGTTGATTTTAGCATCTCTACTCACCCAAAATAACAACAAATCCATCACTGATTAACATAGATGAAACCCCACAAATGAAACCACACAAACATATATGTCCAACTATGTCAATTCCAAATTTATGATTTTATTATGAAATAATATTGTTTCTATTTCTAATATATTTTTGTCTTGATATATTTTCGAATCTTAAAATACATACATATTTTGTTCCTACAATTATACAATTCTTTATAAAGAAAATACTTCTAAATTTTTTTTTAAAGAGAATTCCATAATTTGGGTATTGAAAGTGGCACTACTAACAAGAACATATATACATTATGATATATATGATATGTAGGAAAACTAAGATAACATTACTAGAAAAACTTGAATTTCACATAGTGATACAAAATTTGATAAATAACAATTATATATTACATAAATTAATTCTATTTAGTACATTTCATCTTCTTATATCATATTCAAATTGCTTGTAAAAGTACCTAAAACCATCCCTCAAAGTCAATAATTGTGATTGTTCCATGTTTTTATTGCCAATAACCCTTCTCATGAGATAGTATCATTAACTTGCAAAATATATATATATATATATATATATATATATATAAGTTAGAGATTATATCAATTGAATTTAGTTTGAGTGGATTGAAGGAATGTTTATTAAAACACTTAATTTATGTATGATTAAAAAATATGACATTAAAATATATATGTTAATTTTATAATTTTTATAAACCATTTTTTAAGATTTTTTTTATTATTATTAATTTTTTTTTAATTTTTTGATTTTATAATTTTTTTTTTCAATTTAATTTATTAATGAAAATAAATACTCCCATTACTCACAATGTAATATTGAAATATAACAATACATTAATTATTAAAAATTAAATACACTATTAATATAAAAAGTCTTAATCATAAACATGATTGATGAAGAGTGATCTATACCCCTAATTAATATGCCACGTGGAGCCTTTATGATCTCAATGATACAGGCATTGATTTTGAACTTAAACCTTCACAATGAGCTTTAAAAAAAACTATTTCTTTATAAAAAAGAAAAACATTTAATTTTTAAGTGCAGAGCCATAGATATTCAATCTTAGAAAGGATGTGTGGTAAAGTAGAAAGTTTTACATTGTTCAGTATGCATTTATATTTAAAGTAATTTGCTCCCAATTTTAAATTGAAATTTTAAGGTTAAATTTAATTTGTATAGTTGTGAGGAATGATTGTTATTCTCCCATTTAAATTCAATTCCCATAAATAACATGTTAAACAAACTTAATTTCTACTTCCTAATAGGAAAAAACTTAATATATATATATATATAAGTAAACATAAAAAAACTAAAACTAAAACTAATTTGTGAATATAATAAATAGAAATATATAAAAAAAACAAAAAACATAGTATAAAATAAAGATATTATCAAATTCAGTTTTGATTTTCTAAGAGATTGTATGCTATTACAATTAGTGTAGATGTATCTCAAGGATTTGATCCAGAGTTAAGATATATTTACACTAACAATTCAATTCAGTTAAATAAAACCATTAGATAAAACGCAGAATATTTTTTAAAAATAACATGACATCGTTAAATAGCCCAGTCAGCGAAGAAACCAAGGAGCCATTCTGGATACGAAGGACTTGTAGGTTACCAATAGCATGGATGGAACACTAAAGATGCTATCCAATGTTTTATTAAAAACTTTACATTTGCTGAACAATAATCAGGGTACCCTGGTCCAGGTATTCTGTTCTGCTTGTTCCGTGGTTATGCATGACATTAACAAAAACAAATATATGCCCACGTTACTGCCCACGTTACTGCAGACGGGCCTCAATAGGCCCACGTTACTGCAGACGGGCCTCCTTTTATTCTCCTCATCTAGAACCCGGCATTTTATAATCACGATTATGGATTTACTAATTATTAATGTGTCATTAATTAATGATATAAAATCACTGGCACCTTCGATCGAACGTATCTTTGTCGGCGGTCCCGTCTTTCAGATAAGGACAGACCATGTGGGGTGCACCGGCCATTCTAGTAGCTGCGCACTCTCTTACGCGTGAATGCGCTTTCAACACGGTATTGTGTTTTTAACATTCAACTCCGGTTAAATGTAGAACGCCACTTTCCTACCATCCCTTCATCTAATCTAATCTGTTCAACAATTTGAATATTGTGAGAGTGTAGAAGTCAGTCGTTGCATTTCCTTGCATTCCATCGCGATCTAATTCAATCCCGTTTTCATTGTTGTAAGGGTGTACAATTCAGTTTCTGAATGTCCTTCCAATCCGTTCTGGTTGAAATTTTGGAAAGGATGTCTGAGAATAAACATGAGCACCACCATCACTTCCGCCATCACAAGGAAGAGGAGAACCAGAACACCGCCTCGGAGGCGACGCCGTACGAGAAGGAGATGAAGGAGGAGAAGCATCATAAGCGAATGGAACATTTAGGGGAACTCGGACCAGCCCCCGGAAATTTTTTTTCTGCCTGGGAAACGTGACACCTATCTCGGGAAACGTGCCATGTATTTAGGTGGTTTTTTCAGCACATGGTTTTTGCGATGGTTTTCTATTTCCGATTAAGGAATTAGGGTTTTAGACTAATCCAGGTCATTGGGTTAGGGTTTTGGATGCCACTGGTCCTATATGTATATTGTATTGTAAACAATGTAACACAATGAATGAATATAATATATGCTGGTTTTCTGGTTTGGGTTTCCAGGGGAAAAATCTTTGTGTAATGTTTGTATTTGCCATTGTATTTTTTCTGTTCTTTTCTGAATATCTGTTTACAATAGACATTGTACAAGGTTAGAATTTACATAACTTCCTGAATCCCTGTAACTTGTGGTGACTCAATAAACTAGGTTAGCATTAAAGTTACATTTTTGGGGGGATTATAGCGTTTACATATACTACTATCGTCGGAATACTCATTAGGTCATTCGTAAGTAGTACAAGAAACTTCAAGCTAAGAAGTATTGAGAGAACGTGCACAGGCACAAGATTGAGGAGGAGATTGTAGCAACAGTGTGACAAATGGAGGCCTTTTATTAATAGATGGAAGAGGCTTGCAGAAACCCTAGCCGCAGGACGCCATGAGGCTCCCACTCATATGCCCTATGGTAGCATATTCTTAGTTGTCCTCTCAAATCAATGAATAGGATTCATTGTTCATAACTTCCTTGCATTTATGAATGCATCTGTTAACATGTTTACTTTTTCACATTTACCTAATCATATTTAGAAATTACTGTAAGGCCATATGATTGCCACGTTTAGATGATTAACAAGAATTAATATATGTGGAATTTTTTATTGTGTTTACATGATTAAACCACATATTGAAGTTTTGGAATGTGAGCCCCCTCATTCCACGTTTGGAGTGTGAATGGCATTTTTTTTTTATGGAGTAGCGTGTTAAAGCGGGTTTTAACGTCGATACCTATTGGCATTCACCAGCCGACTTTGCGGCTGTGCTAGTTCTATGTCAGGCGATAGGTGGGAAGTTGTCTTTTTCCTCAGGCGTGATGGAAAGGGAAGGGGAAAAATTAGGGGGAAAATTAGACTTTTCTGGTGATAGTGGACTATGACTGAGATCTCTCGGATAGGAATCCGATTTGGTTTGTGCGAGGTGGACAATACTCTGCGCTTGACTTGGGTTCTTTGTCGATTGTTGTCCGGATGGGGAGGCTCAGGCGGAAATTACAGCTACAACTTCCAAGCTTAGATCTCAGGTATGTGAATTTCCCAATGGGGCCTTTTTTCTTTCCCAAAACCATCCGTCTTGTGGGTCATCCCTAGCCCTAGCCCTCACCCCCATGGCAGATCCCTTGGGAAGTTTTTTTCCCTCCCTTCCTAGGAATCTCTCAGATCTGTTGCATTCAAAGGTGTAAAGGTTGGATGCAGACATTCTTCCAAAAGAACTATTTGAGGGACTCTTCCCAAACAAACCTCCTTTTACTTCTGAATGGTGTTGGAATATACTTCCCTCATCTGGAATGGTCTTCACCTTCAGCGGCTTGTGATTACTTCTTTGAGCGAATCCCAACACCGTCGGAGTTGGGTAAGTCTTTTTCTTTTGATCTCGAAAATTTAATTTTTTCGCCTCCCTTGTCGATAGCCCAGGCTCCTCGTGAGGAGGATTCAAACCACGAGTCTGCTTTTTCCACTAGGACTCAAGAGGGTAGTAGGAGGAAGCAACTCCTAGGTGATCTAGGGGATAAGCCAGTCATAAAAATAAACACTGGCTAGAATAAAAATAGTCTCTCGGCCTCAAACGTTGGCCCTAGGTGACGACATTATGCTTCCTAAGGTTCCGAACATGGCAGAAAGGGTGATGGTGGGTCGAGTAAATGGACTCCATTTGGGAATCGACTCGTTGGCTTAGGGATTGGGTAAAAAATTATTGGACAAGATTGTTGATTTATTTTCCCTCGGTCCACTTATTATCCAAAGGCTAGTTCATGTTAAAATTGCATAGCGTTGTAGATGTATCCAGGGTTCTGAAAGCTCCATGGAACATAGAATCGACGTTGTTTCTTCTGAAGATATGGATGTCGTTCTTCGATGCCAGTCATGAAAGAATCGACGAACTCCTGATTTGGGTCCGATTGTTGAGTCTTCCACCTGAATTATGGACAGTGAACGATTTTGAAGGTATAGGGAATGCACTTGGCACCTATATGGACACGGACATGTCCTTCATCTCCACTGGAAGGATTTCAATGACATGTATCCCTGTCTCACTAAATTTCAGAAAAGGACTCTGGGGGGATATTGATCTAACCTAGGGGAATAGATTCATTATGCAAAAACTGGATAATGAGGGCATCTCGTTCAAATTCCACAGGTTCCATAAGCACGGTCACATGGCCACCTAGTGCACCCTACTCATGAATCATAAGAGGAAAGACATTATAGGGGAGAGAAACAAGAAGAGAGTGCCTTTGTTGATTGGGGAGGCTTCATCTAATCATTCTTCAAAGAAAGGTAGGACAGATTTTGACAACCATGGTGCTATGGCATAGAGTAATAAGAAGGATTCCTCGTGTTAGGACATGGCCATCTCCACATGTTCGGGCTCAGGTTCAATCTCAAATAGAAGATCTCCAACGTCATTTGAAGCCACCATGAGAATGATTCAGAAGGGAATCGCGACACATATGGGTATGACCCCACGGTCCCTTCCTTCTTAATTTTTTTTTTTTTAATCTTGATCTCTTATGAGAAAAACACTGAGTAGGAACTCTGAAGAATATTCCTTTTTCTCTGAATTCATCCATTGTCTACTACTCCTCTCCTTTAGAGCCACCCATGGCACAAATTTCCTTAGTCCATCCCTCTGT
Source organism: Picea engelmannii (assembly GCA_009831015.1). NCBI lineage: Eukaryota > Viridiplantae > Streptophyta > Pinopsida > Pinales > Pinaceae > Picea > Picea engelmannii. The sequence goes on from ML807334.1 coordinate 42,521, forward strand.
CCCTACCCCTTCCTACCCTTCTAGCCTAAGCCAAGACTCCTCAAAATCATCATAGGAAGACACGATTCTCTACTAGTTGAGAAATCAACTCATTTAGGATTCAAGGGATTCAAATCTCAAGTTGGAAGAGTTGGGGTTAAATCCTATGCTTTCTTCTAATAACAAGGGGAGCGGGAGAAACACCTACCTTTCAAAATATTAGTCCAGGGATGCCATGGATATGGCAGCCAGATGCCAATTATCCATCACAGGGGCCCTTAGAGCAGTGTAAACCGTAGAGGGGGGTGCAAAACGAAAGTACTCTTGTTCAACTATAGGGGTGTGGCGAGCCCATCGAAGAAAATTACCCTCCATAAGTTATTGGAGTCTACTCAATCGGATATTTTGATGCTTCAAGAGACCCTAGGTGATGTAACCTTGGTTGTCCTTTTCCTGGAGAGACTTTTTAAAGGATGGAATTTCATTGGTTTGGATGCAAAATGTTGATCCGGGGGATTGGCCATGGGATGGCAACCAAGATATATCAAGATCGTGAATTATTTGGTTTTTTTTCAGGGATGGGCACGACTGTTACTGTGGAGGAAATTGGAAGTAGTTTCACGATCTTAAATATTTATGGCCCCTCCCAAGATCGCATATAGTTATGGGACAACCTTTTAGTCAAGTATTTTACAAAGGAAAGGAACCTCATCCTTGGGGGAGATCTAAATTTCTCCCTAGGAGCTGTAGAGTCCTAGGGTCAAAGGGTCCATGCTGATGCACAGTTGGACTATTTTAGCCACAAACTAGGAGATTCAGGTTTATTAGACATTTCTCCCTTTTACAGGTGAATCCTCTTGCGGACAAGCGGATTCCCTCTTGGTCTCTAGACTCCTAAGGCTAGGACAGAAAAGTGCTTAGCATGGACATTGACATCCTTTTAGATATAATCAAGATAATATAAGAAGGAGAAGAAGAAATATATGTACCTTATTAACGATGTTTGTCCTTGCAAAGTCCATGCTGAGCTTCGATCCTGAGCTCCCTGATAGATCCTATAGAAAAAACAAAGATACAATGGACTTCCTACTCTTCTGAGATTAGCTCATATATAGATCCATCTACTGCAGAAAAACTCATGTGGAAAAAGAATAAGTTTGAAAGAAACAGGCCAAGCATTGATATATTGATAAGAACAATTAAAAGTACTTACAATCCTTTGGATGAAGGTGCATCATATTCTTCCAGTTCTCCTTGTCCAACCCCTTTGCTCAAGTAATATACATTGATTGCTTTGATGACATATCAATCATGAGATCATAATTTCTCTATCTCCAATCTTTTCTATCAATACCACTTATAGGATCATAAGTTTGGTATCAATCTCTAGTCTCTACCTTTTTTCTATATGTTTCCTATGAGATCATAGGTTTCATACCTTCAATCTTTTTCATGTACCTTTCACCATGAGAAGGCCTCCTTATATAACCTTGGAGAGGCCCAACCACTTCAGAGATCTTTGGGATAAGTTGATGATTCTTCTCCTTCAGTTGAGGATCTTCCCTGAGATCATTCCTTGACCTTCTATTCGAATACAACCACCTTCAGAAATTGAGGGGATTCTTCCCTGATTTGGCTCAACAAACCAAATAACTCACTCAGAAAGGGTAGCGCTCCCCCAAAAGGGTGCATAGAGCACTCAAACACTCCCCCAAAGAGGCCTAGGGAGCGCTAGCACTCCCTGACAGTGGGTAGTGGAGTGCTCCTCTCCAAAATCCATATTTGAGTGGTTTTTCCAATGGCAAAAGGCTTGTACTTCTTGTCAACTGATTTCTCTTCTTCAAAAATATCCTTTGAGGTGTCTTAAGACTTGAAAGTAATGGAGATGTTATCTAGTTGATAACTCCAGTAATAAGCGCATGTTATAAGCGTCAGTTAGAAGAGTTGAGAGTCAGTTATCTAGTTGTCTTTTGGTTTGCATGTAGCCGACTCGGGAGAGTCTTTTCCTATATAAGGATGTAATCCATCTTCGTTTGATAATCAAGAAGTGAGCGTAGCCTCACCGTGTTTGTTTGCCCCGCATATTTTATCTTGGTATCAGAGCCGCGAGGAGAAGGTGCGGAAATTGGAGAGGTTCGCAGGTCTCTCCTCTGCTAGGGTGCGGGGGAATACTACTCGGCCCTTCACGCATAGAATTTTAAAAAAATTCCCGCAGGCGGTCAATTCGTGGGGTGCGAACAAATCGCAGCCGGTGTATGCGTGGAGTGCGAACAGTTCGCAGTCAAAGAGAACGGGAGGTGCGAGAATCGCGAGGAGCATTTTGGCGTGAGTTTTTAAATCGCGTGGAGTTTGCATGCGTGAATTTGCTTGAGTATGAGCGTTTACTTTGGTAAATGCATGAGTTTTTATTTTGAGTGGATATATGTTGAAAACG
>ML807334.1:48860-63100 GCA_009831015.1 Picea engelmannii
GTCAGTTATCTAGTTGTCTTTTGGTTTGCATGTAGCCGACTCGGGAGAGTCTTTTCCTATATAAGGATGTAATCCGTCTTCGTTTGATAATCAAGAAGTGAGCGTAGCCTCACCGTGTTTGTTTGCCCCGCATATTTTATCTTTAAGTGTCCCTGTGATGTTGTTAGAGGCACGACATAGGCAATATGGAAGTATAATGTTTGTGACACTTGCAACACTTGTGGTCAATATGAAACACTTGCGGACAAGATGTGACACTTACAACACTTGTAATGATGACACTTGTGACACTATTGCAGTGAGTAATTCTGATGTGTAACAAATTGCCCCCCAAAGTGCGAAGTCAGAAGACGATGATGACTAAAGTACTTTGTAGACTTTTTTTAGCAAGGGTATGGGCGCATAGAGGCTGGAAAAAGCTACACACAACCATCAAAAAAATATTATGATATGTTTCAAACCCAAGGCATGCATACCTATGCTTGAGTGATAAAGACTTTTTAGGTATGACCGCCATAAAATACACTGCGGATCCATAATTATATTGACAAAATGGTATATCCACTGAAGATACAATGTGGATCTATACTCCTATGACTTGAACTGGTCTTAGCCACGAAGAATACACAATGGATCTACAAAATGACAAGACATAGCCACGACCAATACAAAGTGGATCTATCTAACAGTATATGTGTCATAGTTAAAAAAAACTCCTTCGCAACCTAGGAAAAGTATACATAAGAGTGAAAAATCAACCCAAGGCCTTCTTACTGATCCCGATGTAGTACAAATCTAACCATGTGAATAGATGTCATGATGTCGAACATAGTAGAAACCACTTGATTACCAGTCAATGAGGTAAACCATTAACAAGAGCGAGGGAGATCACCATTGATGTCAATTATTCCCAAGGTACTCTAGTACATTTCGACGAATGTGAATAGATGAGCTGAAGTCAAACTTCCGTGAAATCATCTGATCATAGGTCAATGATGTAAACCCACTGTCAGACGCGAGGAGGCCTGTCATTGAGGCATGTAGGTCCCAAGGTACTAACTGGTTTCTAAGTCTAGTTCCCGGATAATGTGTTGAAGTCAATAGGAATAGACTCATCAAAGGAGGGCCTTGATGTATCCCCCATCAATGACACGAAACATACACATAGATGTAATTGGTGGATCAAATGAACATGGACTGACACGGGTATTGAAATAGGATATTTGTGATGCCTGACTCTTGAGGCAGATACTTCCCTTGAACACTGAGGCACAACAACATAAATGTGACATGGACCAAAACTTGATGATGCAGTGGATGCTGTGACTTTCGTCAGGTGACCCAAAGGAGTAAAATAAACTCAGAGGATTGGCTCAGTGCAGAGGTTCAAATGATTAAAATGCGTGCAAAGACAAAGTATCGTGTTCAAGGGCGACCGTAAGAGCTACTGGTAGTGTTCTTAAAAATTGTTTGGCTTGATTCTTTCAATTTTTCCCCCATCCAGATAGACGAGTGCCTCTTTTTAATTTAATGAGCTCGAGGAGGGTAACACATGCTCGATATGAATCACCTTCGGTAAGTCCCTCTTCCTTTGTTTAACGAACTGGAAGAAGTAAGGGTTCGGTCCGGTATGGGCCCTTCAATGTATGATCATTTAACGAGTCCAGAGAAGGTAAACTCAGTTTTCATATTTAGAGAGTCTGAAAATGACTTAAAGATGACTCCAATGTTGTCATGTTTTGTAATGTTAGTCTTGCGAAGCTGAAAAAGAGATAAACTACCACTCGAAAGACACCCTTTCAAACCTTTTAACGAGTGGGAAAGGAACCAAGATCACTCAGAAATCTTTTCATGTTTAGAGAGTTTGAAAAGAGATTAAAGAGGACTCCAGGGGGTTCCTTTTTCATATATCCATGCAGGTCCAAAAAAGAGATAAAAGTTTACCCAATTACAATCTCATGATTTTACGAGTATGAGAAAGAACAAAGACTAAGCTCAGGATGCCCCCAGATTGAAAGCTAGTGTCTTAAATCCAAAATGATCATCAAAGGATGGAGACATGCCCTCCAAGATTCAGTTCATTCACCGACTTTGAGGTTGTCATAAATTTCTCTACTAGAGGGAGAAAAAGGATAAGGGTGGATGAAAAGAAGGTTCAAGAGAGGTTATTGTTTCATTTTTTAATGAGCTTGACACAAGAAAAGAACTATGCTCAGGGCTTCAGGTTCAATCCATAGATTTTTGTTTCATTTTTTAATGAGCTTGACACAAGAAAAGAACTATGCTTAGGGCTCCGGGTTCAATCCCCATATTTTTGTTTCATTTTTTAACGAGCTTGCTACAGAGAGGAAAACTATGCTTAAAGCTTTTGTTCCATTTTTTAACGATCTTGCTATAGAGAAGAGAAACTATGCTCGTGACCTCTATTTAATTTTTTAACGAGCTTGCCATAGAGAAGAGAAACTATGCTCATGACCTTTGTTTCATTTTTTAATGAGCTTGCCACAGAGAAGAGAAACTATGCTCGTGACCTCTGTTTCATTTTTTAATGAGCTTGCCACAGAGAAGAGAAACTATGCTTGTGACCTCTATTTCATGGCTTCCAAGAGAATAACACTCTAGAAGGACACCATGTCAAGGGACAATACTCAGTCATGGCTTCCAATAGATCTTCACTGGATGGAATAAAATCACTCTCGAAAGAACACATGTTGAGGGCCGCGACGGGGGTAAGGAGATCATGCTCCAATAGCCCTACCGAAGAGATCACCATGTTAACTATCGGATCCAAATCATCGGAAGTTGAAGTTATGGGAGACAACGGAGAATCAACATCAGGAGGGAAGATATAGTGTATATCTCCCTGAATTTCTTCATGATGGGGAAGAAAAGAAGGTCGATGATGGTTATCATCCTGAGGTAGCTCGTCAATGCTCAAAATTTCCCTAATAGATTCATCAGAAGGAAAAATTGGGAAAATGTAGTCGATCACAAACGACAAGGAGTTTAACCATGATGGCATTGAGTAATTGTCGGGTGCCAATAGATGTTGGTAATCCGAAGAGGGAGAAGTGGATTGGACAACAATGTATGATGTTTCGGTTGGACTAAGTGGCATGGTGTCACCTAGTGCATCAAATTCCAGGGAAGTAGGTACAATCCAAGGGTCAGATGATTCCAAGGATTGATAAGCTGTGGTCGAAATCATATCGACAGTGGCAATATGATGTGTAGTTGGTGGAAGTGGTGTAGGGAAGGTACCCATAAGGCTAGAATATTTCAGCAACCCAACACCAATGCTTTCATACGTGATCTTGTGATCACCCAGGAATGGAATATTGTTGGTAGCGGGAGCATGAGCGTCAGGTGTATAGAAATCTAACTGATCGATAGTGACACTTTTTTCCTGATGAGGGAATTGTACACATCAGAACACCGACAAGGCAATGACAGTCATAGCATAAAACCAACTTCTTCCAAGTAATAAGTTGTAATCAAGAGGAGCATCGACCACCTTGACATCAACAATGACGATTTTTCCACCCAACTGGACGAGCAGGGACTGTAAAAGCCCATGGGGATGAAAACCTCGCCCATCGAATGCGCGTAACATCGTTGGGGATTTGTTAAGTGCGGGTGATTTTAAACTTTTCCAACATGATAAAGACATGACACAAGTAGAGGCTCCCTCATCCAGAATAGCTCGGTGGATTTATTGATTGTGAACAACAACATCAACTTGGAAAACAAGTTGGTGGTAGAGTCGAGATGTATAATTGTCCAGGTTAAACATGATATGGTTGCACGACTCAGGATCAACAACACCAATAATAGCCAAGAGTGTTCTACGTTGATTAGGGAAATGTTGTAGAACTTCTAATGCAGACATAGCACACAGTGCTTGAGCCAAATCTTCAACAATGTTGTAGTTCTGGGCGGCACGTGAACTAGGGTTAAAGGTAGATTTACGAATAATGCTCTTAGGAGGGCGTAAGATATATTCGAACATAGGTTTATCAATCTGAAGTGGTCCAGACAGAGGATTAACTGATGGAGGACTAACGGAGGACGGTGATGGATTCGGTAAAGTACCACTACCGTTAGTGACTTTTCCTTTGTCAGGTTTAACCAGTGTGTCGTATGTCTTAGAGAGAGTGGTCAAATTAATCCCATTAAACATATAAATTTGTGCACTTGTGGAGGCCTCATCATGAGGATGGCTAGAACTCCCCCCAGGAGAGGGGGTTTGAGCAACCATGGATTGTTGTTGTGGAAAAGGATGAGAAAAGTTTGGCCACTTCATTGCGATGTGGAAAGTCTCAAGTGTAGTGATCATCACCAAAAATGATACACGGTAATTTCAGTTTCTATTGTGATTTCTTTTCGGTAGTAGGTGTTTGAGCTTGATTTTTTGGTTGTTCATTGTTATTAGTATTTCTTGGTTTATGTTTTTCTTTATTTTTACCTCTGGATTGTTGTTAAGGGGCAGATTGAACTGCATTAACCTCAGAGATCTAAGTTTGGGGGGAGGTAGAGGAGAGTATGGTCGACTGGGAAGTAGATTGAGTTTTGATGGAACCGATAACACTATCTGCATGAGATGTTGATTACGACTTTGATGGATCGGCATTGGCTCGACCAACATTTGGAAGCAACTCATACAAAGTACCAGATTATGAATAAACCAAATTTAAGTACTAAGCCCGAGCAATGGTTTCTTCCTCGGTGACCGTGCCACCCATAGCGACATCACGAGCGATCGGGGGTAAAAGTGATTTAGTAAACCTCTCTGCTAATAATGTGTCAGGAATGATTACTTTGATCATCCTTCATCATTGTCTCCACTCATGAATATGGTTAGAGATATGCACAAAGTCAGTTTGATGAAGGGAGTTCAAGAGTTCAGTACCCATCTCGTAACGAATAGGTAGTTGAAAGTGTGTGAGGAAAGACATGGAAAGGGAGTTTAAATCATGAAAAGAAGCACGTGGTAGTTCAATATACCACTTTGTTGCAGAGCCCATAAGTGTTCATTGGAAAATACACAAACGTGTAAAATCATCCATGAGGGAGTTTGATGAACACCACAAATGGAAAGTCATTACATGGTTATTTGGATCTTCTTCAGATTTTTCGTCAAATTTCAGAATATCAGAAGGAAGTTTAGCTGGAATAACTGGCCAAACCGGTGAATGAAAAATAGTATCATTGGTTAACTGAGACAAGTCTGGGAGATCCGGAGTTGCAAGGAAAGGTAATTGTTGGTTAATTTGCAGATGATATTGGTGTGGCATAGGAACACCAGTAGGACCATAAACTGGGTTAGGTGGATAATTGTAACCAGTAGTTCCTCCTACATATGGTTGTTGCTGGCCAGGATAAGTAGGATTCGATGATGGCTGAGAAACATTTGCATAACCCAGTGGGTTCTGAGCATTATATGCCGGGTGATTTTCTTTCCCATAAGGAGGATAAACATGTTTCCCTTGAAGAGGGTAAGAAGTAGATCCTAGAGGTAGATACACACTAGGGGGAGGATAAACATTAGACCCTTGGGGAGGATAAGGTTGTTGTCCTTGAGGACTCTAGGAGGAGTTTGGGATGCCCGGATAAGGTTGTCCATAAGATGGTCCAGAAGGAACAATATTTAATACTCCTCCTTGTGGGTTATGATATGAGTGCCCCCTAACGTGGGGTTGGGTAAAAGTGCCTCCCAAAGATACTCCTGAAGATTGCGAAGGGTTTCTAGCAAACGAAGGTTGCCCCCCTGCCAGTGGTGTATTAACTACCAGGGTATCACTGGAAAAGGGAGGCTACCCTTTGGGAAGAACATGAAAAGGGGGTTGTCCCCCAGAAGAGGTAGGCCTGCCATAGGATGGTAGTATTCCAGGAGGGATAGGTCCGCTAGATGGTGGTTTCCCTCCAATCGATTGTATTTGGTTGGAAAGGGTCTACATTCTCTGGTGCAAAGATGTCCCAGCAAGATCGTGCAGAACATGTGGAGCTGTAGAGTGAAAGTTTGTAAAAGTGGGGGTAGGGATTGATGTGACTTGGGAGTGAGTAGAGGTGATGAGTCCAGCATTAGGATGGACTTGTGCTAACATAACAGTAGGGTTAATGACTTGATTGATGGGGTGATTCATAGTTTGACTGGATGGTCTCGTTTCAACAGGAGGGTCATGAGGATGAAAGGGTTGTCGAATGGATTCAAAATGCTCATAAATATCGCATCCTGATGAAATCCTCTGTACAGAACGAGCAAGTGTGGGATTTGTATCTACTGCAGTGGTAAGACGAACAAGAGTCCTATACTCATCACCAAAGGTTGGTTCTGTGGATCCCATATATGTTTCAGTAAATGCTCTCTCAGGTAATTGTGGGACCTCTTTGTCTATAACATTCCCAAGGGAGTCTAAACGAAGAAAAATTGGTTCGAGAGGGGTTACCGAAAAATATGTAGTGCGAGGAGTGGGATTCTCAACCGTAACCAAAGTGCCTTCTTGATTGTCTAATGGAGGAGTAACAACACTCCCAACGTCAGATTGATTTTCTACCTCTCCACGATAGTTGTCTTCTGGAGGGTTAGGAGTTAAGGGTTGGTATCCTTCTGGAGGTAGCCCTTGCATCCTACGCAATCAACAAAGACCTTTATCGTCTACAGGCTCAATTTTGGAGAATAACAGTACACGCTGAAAATCTAGGGCCAACTAACAAAAAACAACAACATACGCTAATAAAATCTAGGAATCAAAACCAAGCAAACAAAACTTCTCTCGATGATCATACTAGTTGGTGATGAAATCCAACGTCATGTAATCAAGTTAAGAAGGGGCTAGGATATGGTGGAACAGTTACAATTGCGACCTGCTTAATGGACTTTCACCTTGGTGCAAGCTTCCATGCAGTAATTGTGTATTTACCCGCCAAGGAGCCTGAGTGAGTTTGAGCAATATCTGTTCCAGGTATAGTGAGACTTCCCTTCACCATCACCTCATGTAAGTACCTAAAGATTATGGCAACTAAGGACACCAAATCACAGTCAGCCCCTGGACGGGTACAGTCAACAACCCCATCCGAACGTATGGGCAGGATAACAAGTCCAAAATCAACTTGAGAGGCTCCCACACATAATCGTGGGTATACCCTCAAGTGACCCCCAATATACGATCCGACCACTACAAACAGTTGAACCACGAAGGGATAATCTTTATAATTCTCCTGAGTGCGACCTCATGCGTAACCCCTATGTAAGAGGGGGATCCTAGAAATCCTATATGACAATTGAATTTTCTCTCTCTATCGCAAGATGCTAATGTTTGTTTTGAATAAATTTGGAGAGTTGTACTCATAGCCTAATCCAAAGTGCTAATCCTAGTCTAATGTTGGTGGAAGATCCTAAAAACAAAATGTTCTAGATAATTTTTTAATTAGCGATGATTTTACAACTGTTCTTTACTCAAAGGGTGTATGACAATGAAACTGATGATATTGTGACTCAATTCCCAAAATAAATGCACAAGAAAATGATAATTAGTCTTGTCTTTCAATTAATGTCTATTTAAGGGAAAGAGAGAAAGTTCTTTTCACTATCAAACACTAAGATGCAACATCCTCATACAATTGTTTCTCAATCAAATCCAATGAAATGCTAAAAAAAATTCAGAAATGCCTTCTAATATCCAAACAAATCACTAAAATATGTCCTTTTGCTTATATGTGAATGATAATCATATGTAAAACTTCTAATGTCAATCAGACTTCAGGATCAAACAATCAGAAGCAAAACCTCACACAAACAAAAATACACTCTCATCGTGAAGGATCCTGTTGTGGATCCGAAACGTCGACAAACTATCAAAAACACTGTGGTTCTTCCAACAATTTCTACACAAGACAAAGATAACCAAATTTTCAAAAGAGAACCAAAAACCTCAAACAAAATAGAAATTATGGCAGACTGACCTCAAAGATCAAATGAAAAGTTCGCAGACCTTTGGATTTCCTCACAAAAGCTTCCACTCAGTCATATAAACGAGAAGAAAACAATAAGTCAACTCTAGGTCAACAAAGACAAAGAGTGACTTCAAGGCAAGGAAATAAAATGTCAAGTTCCCAAACCAAAGAGGATCAATTCTTACAAAACATGGTGTTGAAGGCCAATACCAATATGAACTGAGGGTATGAGACTCTGAGCAAGTGCAAAAAACAAAAACTGAACCCAGAAATTGAAAATCTAGAGGATTTTTCACAGAAAAGGGGGTAGTGCTCTGGTGTAAGGGGCACTAGAGAATTCCAACGCTCTATGTAAGACCACCAGGGAGTGTTAATTCTCTGATAGAAAGGGAAGGGGAGATTTCTTCTTCAAAAGTTCAGAAAAATGCCTAGAAACTAAAAAAATCAAGCAATCTCAGTAAATCAAGGTGATCATGATGAAATAAGGAGGCAATCAAACAAATCTAAGAATCAAAGAGATAGTATGGAGAGGGTCAAATGAGTGGGCAAAGGGCCAAAACAAGATCTAGAAATGGAAACAAAAATCAGAGCTCCTCCCTAGTAGAGTCGCCAATTTTTGTTACAGGTGAATCCTCCTGCAGACAAGCGAATTCCCTCTTGGTCTCTAGACTCCTAAGGCCCAGAAAAAAAATTGATTAACATGGACACTGACATCCTTTTATATCTAATCAAGCTAGTATACGAAGGAGAAGAAGAAAGATGTGTACCTTATTAACGACGTTTGTCCTTGCAAAGTTCAGGCTGAGCTTCGATCCTCAACTCCCTGATAGATTTTGTAGAACAAATGAAGATACAATGGACTTCCTACTCTACTAAGATTATCTCAAATATAGATCCATCTACTACAGACAAAATCATGTGGAACAAGCATAAGTTTGAAAGAAACAAGCCAAGCATTGATATATTGATAAGAACAAGTAAAAGTACTTACAATCCTTTGGATGAAGGTGAAGCAGCTTCTTCTAGTTCTCCTTGTCCAACCCCTTTGCTCAAGTAATATACACTGATTTCTTTGATGAAACCTCACTCATGAGATCATAAGTTGTCTATCTCCAATATTTTTTGTCAATACCACTTATAGGATCATAAGTTTGGTATCAATATCTAGTCTCTACCTTTTTTATGTATGTTTCCTATGAGATCATAGGTTTCATACCTCCAACAATTTTTATGTACCTTTCACCATGAGAAGGCCTCCTTATATAACCTTGGAGAGGACCAACCACTTGAGAGATCTTTGGGATAAGTTGAGGATTCTTCTCCTTCAGTTGAGGATCTTCCCTAAGATCATGCCTTGACCTTCTATTCGAATCCAACCACCTTAAGAAATTCAGGGGATTCTTCCCTGAGTTGTCTCAACAAACCAAAAACTCACTCAGAAAGGGTATTTCTCCCAAAAAGGGTGCACAGAGTGCTCAAACACTCCCCCAAAGAGGCCCAGGGAGCGCTAACACTCCCTGGCAATGGGTAGGGGAGCACTCCTCTCCAAAATCCATATTTGAGTGGTTTTTCCAATGGCAAAAGGCTTGTACTTCTTGTCAACTAATTTATCTTCTTCAAAACTAGTCTTTGAGGTTTATTAAGTGCCCCTATGATGTCATTAGAGGCACAACATATTCAATATGGAAGTATCATGTTTGTGACACTTGCAACACTTGTGGTCAAGATGTGACACTTGCAGATAAGATGCGACACTTACAACATTTGTAATGATGGCACTTGGGACACTATCACAGTGAGTAATTTTGATATGTAACACTCCCACAAATATTTTTCCAACTTGGAGAAATGAGAATATGGGGGAAGCATACTTTACAAAAAGGTTAGATCGCTTCCTCATTTCTGCAAACCAGGTGGAGTCCCCTCTTTTCTTCAGACAATGGGTGGGATCATGAGGTGAATCTGATCACCACCCAATCTTTCTGGAAATTGCATCGAACACAAGGAAACCAACGAGCCCTTTCAAAGCCTATTCATCTTGTTAAAGGAGGAGGAATTCATAAATCTCATAAAGGAGCCATGGAATCCCACCAATCAGGAAGATCAGGCAACAATTTAGTTTTCTCACAATTAATTGTTTTTTAAAAAGGTCATGATTGAATGTGTTAGAAAGAAGAAGCAGTTTAACGAGTAGGATATTATTAAAATAGAAGCATAATTACAATCAATAAATGACACCGAGGGTGGAGGTTTATCATCTCCTGAAACCAAAGAGGCCTTATTAAATTTAGAAAATAAAAGAAGGCAACTTCTGGAAGCAAGAGAAGCAGAGTGGAAGTTAAATATTAGAGAACTTTGGTTACAGAATGGGGATGAGAACACTAAATTATTCTAAGCTTATGAAAAGGGGAGGAATATGACAAATACTATTTGGATCCTTAAGGATTCCTTTGGTAGAAATTTTACATCTTTTGAGGATTTGGCATGGCTAGGCTCTCAACATTTTAAAACTGTATTCATAGCTAAAGGAAGAGTCACAATTGATGTTATTGTACATATGGCCTTATTATTCCCAAGGTTTGTAGAAGAGGAATATAATATGATTCTTATGGAAGAAGTCTTTGAAAAATAACTTAAAGAGGTACTGCATAGTTTTCAAAAAGACAAGAGTCCAGGCTCGGACGGGTGGACAATGGACTTCTTTGTGGGTCTTTATGGCCTCATAGGGAACAATATTCTAAAGGTTTTTGAAGAATATCGAAGAAACAATTATATTCATCCTCCACTAAATGGAACCTTCATTATTCATATTCCCAAAAAGAATGATCCACAGACTCTGGAAGAATTCAGACCTATCTCTCTATGTAACTATATTTATAAGGTGATATCCAAAATCATGAGTATAAGGCTAAAAGGTTTTCTTTCAAAATCCATTTCATGAGAGCAGTTTGGTTTTTTAGAAGGTAGATAGATCCATGAAGCTATTGGAGTAACATAAGAGGCCTTACATAGTATTAAAACCCATAAGTTAAAAGGGGCAATAGTCAAGATAGACCTCTCAAAAGAATATGACATAGTCAGTTGGCCTTATTTGAGGATGATACTAACCCATTTGGGTTTTTAAATCCCCTTTATAAATTGGATCATGAGTTGTATTCGTTGTCCTAATAAATGGTTCGTCCTCATCCTTTTTCTCAGTTGAACGAGGACTAAGGCAAGGTTGTCCCTTTTTACCTCTTCTTTTTTCCTACTAGTGGAAGGGCTCAGTAGGGCCATTAATGAGGTTAAAATTTGAGGGGAGTTTTTTTGTGTCTCCTTATCTCCAACCCTAAGGATTTCACATCTTCTCTTTGTGGATGATGCCCTGATCTTTTACAGTTGCCTAAGACGTGATGTGGAGAAGTTAATATCTATATTAAAAAAAATTCGTTACGCTACATGTATGAAGATAAATGGACAAAAATACAAGAGAACGGATAAATGTATGGTTAGGGTTGAATATATCAAGTCCATATTTTCTATTCGCCTCACCAAGAATTCTCAACTCGACTGTTCATGCATCCAAATTGTAGTTGATTTCTCAACTAGTCGATCCATCGACCAACTGTCTTTGATTGTTAATCGACTGTTTGACCAATAGGATTTTCAACTACTTAGCTAATTGATGTTGATATATGGATTATCACTTGACCAACTTTTTCCATATGTAAGTCAACCGCTCGACTGACTGATTCCAGGAGAACTGTGACGAACCATCAGAACCTGAGGTTCCAACACTTTTAAACCACTTACTTAAAAATTGTATGAAATGAAAGTAATTTAAAGATAGCTGAAGTAAGCAATATAAATGAGCATCAATAAAATTAGATTCCTAAGAAACCTTGAAAGATGAGGAAAATTTAATTAATGTGTATAGCAACAAATTTTAAGAAGAAACCCCTACTTAATCGATAACGAAACATAAGAAATTTAAGTGAAAAACATGTTTGCATAGCAATTAAATCCAATCACTTGTGTAAAAAAGAAGTAAAAACCACTAATAGATTGAAAACATTAGTAATTTTGATTTTATAGTGCTAAATAATTAAATAAAATTATGATCAAAGCACCAAAATCTAGTCAGTTTATTTAAAGATGAAACCCTTAAGAAAATACTAAAATCGACCCTTAAGAATGTGTCAAGTATTTTAATGGTTAATACTAGATGAATATGACTTGTGCAAAGATCTAGATAATAATAAAACTTTGTAAACTATAGATCATAAGAGAAATTGATGGAAAACTTTCAAAAGATGTTTGAGAAATAATGGTGAAGTTTCCTTACGATTGAGTAGGGATTCCTTATATCCCCTAGCAATGTTTCCTCTTTCTCCTAAAAGTGTTGATGTTTCTTGCACCAATGAATGAGAATGGAAAAGCGTCAAGCAATGGAAAAAATATTAGGAAAAAACTTCAAGGAGAGTTAGATCATGTCATTAAATTAAACCATAATAAATGGAAGAGAAAACTAGATCAACCATATGCTAGAGTAAGAAAATCACAAGCATTCATCCATAGGAACAATTAATTAAATTCAATCAAGTAAAATAAACAATACAAAATTTCACCATAACATGATTGATTGTATTTCTATATCATATACCCTTTAGCTCATCAAAGGTTTCCAATGCTCCTATCATCAATACAAATTAAGAAAGCATACAAAGAGACAAAATAACTCACTCACAAAATAGCCAAGAAGTCTTCACTTTATTCCCAATATGAAAAAATAATGAAAAAATGAGGGAGACACTCTCCTTTTATAGGAAGAGAGGCCTCCAAAAACATGAGAAACAAATCATGTGCTAATAGAATACCATGTGCCAATACAATGTGCTCAAGAAAAAGCATGAACTAAAATAAGAGGCACGCTCAATACCATGGTCCAAAACCATTTTGATCCAATTAAAATAATATATCATTGAATAAATATCTCTACCAACTCAAACATGTGAGTGGAATAATAAAATGGAAGAGGTGCACCCCTTCTAGATGCTTCACACATGTGACTCCAAAATGTAGTGATAATGTTCACTCGAAAAAGTCTAGCAAACACGTAACTTGGTCAATTTTTTCCTGATATTCTATTATAACCCCATTTCATAAATATCATGGAAATTCCACATCTAATGGCACTGCATTGGTGGAATTATGGGTACCGTATAAAAATATAAGTTCCCTTAAAGTTGGTTTCCCTGAAAAGTGTTCTAAAATCACCTCATAACCACCTCTAACCACCCACACGTGTGAGAATATTCCTCCAAGTGGCTCATGCATGCTCCATATGTTGAAAAGTCTATAATTTGATGATGTGGACACCTTAGTGATGATGTGCCATATTATTCATTGTCCACCACTAGTACATATGACCAAATTTGCGATGATTTTTTGTTGATATTGCCACACTTATCCGTCGCAATTTTCACGAAAGCCGAGATTTTTTTTCGTCGGAATAATTTTGTCGCTATATCCATGATCTAGGTGTGTGTGGAAACATCAACGGAACTATCTCTCCACGTGTCACCACCTTCAAGATCGGTTAACCCTATGCATCATTGCAATTACGATGAAATTTCGTCGCAATAACAACAAAGAAGCGTGTCAATTATGACGAAACTTCGTCACAATTGCGGCGAAAAGTTATGTCAAGCCAATAAATTATGATGCAGATGCTGAATGTGCGACACAAAACCGTCTCAACTTGCGACGAAAATCTGTGGCAATATCGACGAAAATGTATCTCAAGACCAAACTTACGACGTAGATGATGTATGTGCGATGAAAAGTCGTGGCAAATTGCGACAAACTTTCGTCGCTATTGCGATGGTTGTGGTAAAATACAAAATTTGTTTCTGATGAATTATCGCCAATATTGCGATGATGACTTTAAAAAAAAATAAATCACATGAGATATGGTATTACCATATTACATTGTAATATGGTATACAATTGTAATATTGTATATTCTAATATATTGTAATATTGTAATATTCTATTGAAAGATGGATGTTAGAGAAAATGTGTAGATCTTTTAGATTGAAAGATTATATATATATATATAGATATCCCCTACAAATAATCAAGGCACTAGTCAACCAAATATTTGAAGCATGTGTTATCATGAAGTTGGATTAGAAGTAAGGATACCAATATGACAATATACACAAAGAATAATTTGGAATATTACTTTCAAAAAAACACATGGATTGCATGAGTGAGTCATTATGCAATTTATATTACACAATACT
>ML807334.1:74920-125421 GCA_009831015.1 Picea engelmannii
GAGTTTTAGGGATACTTAAATTTAACAAAAAGTCTTTAAGAATAAGCTCATGGATTATTTATATGATAATCTTGTTAGTATTAACTAGGGATAACTTTCACTTAAGATTGTCCCACACAAGTAGCCTCTTTTCCCTCCATGACGCAAATCACCCACTTTGCACACAACACTTGGGTTCGAACCCCGGTTCTAATAATTCCCATTCCCCTTAAATCTCTAGATGTAAAACATAAAAACAAACTAGCTCAGCGAAAGCCTATCCTATAAGTTGACTTGGTGTAAATAAATTTTCAATATGTTCTTGGGCAACCGTAGAAGGGACCTAACAATAACAGTAGTAAACATGAGTGGTGATAACAATTTGGTATATATTTGTAACTTAGTTTCCAGTGATGAAGGTTTAGTGATTCACTTCTTAATATTCCTCTCTATCGTGGCACCACCACTTCCGACAGATTTTTAGGAGAGACCTAGAAACAAAAGGGGATACCCATAAACTTAAAGAAGTGGTTTGACTACATCCGAGTATAGTGTTGGACAAAAAGCCACATAGGAACTAAGAATTATCTCTACATGTAACATTGGTCCATGACCCATTGAATACTAGAATATGAGGCAATGAAAAATATAGTTAGGAATTCCATGGTATGATTCTAGGATTGTTAGGCTTAATCATCAACAAAATGATCATTAATTAATTGGAAAAATTCCAACTCGGGAAGAGGAATCCTACCATTCCTATACACCATTTGCAAAAGAAGAAATCATCCAAGAAAAAAGTGTCTAATCAATTCCTTTGAATTTAAAGTGTTTACACATTCATTCATTATTGTCAACTTTACCATTGATTAGAAAATGAAAGTGTCGACTGGGATGACTAACCTATGCTACAGTTTCATGGGCATAGAAGGTTGGGCATGAAATCATGAGGAAATTTGATGGCTTAGCTATGATGGAGAGTAGGGATAAGAAGAAAAACAATGTTAATTTCTAATCCCCTAAATAAATTATGTGATAAGAAGTGATGAAGCTAAGTGTCGAGGCATTTAATGGCTAGGGTAAACACTACTCCCATGGGGATTTTTTCTTCTCATGGCACAATCAAGGGGATTAGTCATGTGTGATTTGTAAACAACTATGGTTAGGGCTCTTCAATTTTGAAACCGATTATGAGCCTAGTGCTAAGAGTACAATTGGAGCATGTTAAAAGGATGACTTAGCATTTCATCAAGAATTCTATCAAGCATTTCATAAAAAATTATATCAAGCATTTATATCAATAATTTAATCAAACAATTAGCATGCACACTCAAGATATAGGAGAAAGAAGTCAAACCATTTCCTCCGACTGTGTGCCCTCCTCCGGTGAAAAACCATGTTCCCTCCTCCTCTGCAAATCTGTGTGCCCTCCTCCTCTACAAATCCGTGTGCCCTCCTCCTCTGCAAATCTGTGTGCCCTCCTCTACAAATCCTCCTGCCCTAGCCTCCTCCCATGTTCCCTCCTCCCGTTTTCCTCTCCCTCCTTCTCCCCCTTCCACTCTGCGTGCAAATGATCGTTCCCTAGCCTCCTCCCGTGTGCCTCTCCCTCCTTCTCCTCCTTCTCCCGTCCTCCTCTCCCGTCCTCCTCTCCCTTCCATTCTCCAAATCCATGCTCCTGTGTATAGAGGTGTGCGACTTTGGTGGTGAGTGCGAGCAACTCTGCATGCAATCCAAATACATGCTACTGTGTATAGTGGTGTGGGACTATGGTGGTGAGTGCAAGCAACTTTGCGCGGGAGTGTAGTGGCTACGATTTGAATTTCATTTTGTTTTGTTTGTATGTTTTTGTTTTGTTTTGTTTTTTTATTATTTATATATAATATATATATATTCCCTAACACACTAGTCCCATATAAATGCATTAACCCCCTAATAGAATTTGATCATTGATCCATTTGATCCTTGATGAAATCACCTCCTAATAATTATGACTTTGAACACAATGAATCCCTATTATATGATAACCCCCAATCAATATCAACTTGAACATGGTATACCCTCTGATCCCTATGACTCATGAAACAATCGCCTCCAGTGAACATAGTGTGACCTCAAACACACTAAAAGATGAATACATTATGGTTCTGAACATAGTAACATCATAATAGATTGACCCTTCTAATACACTATGGCTCTTAACCCCTATAACTGGCCTTGATCTCTTAATTCACCCTTTTTATTTATTTCAAATTATTATTATGATGCATTTAGAAAAGTATGAGGTTAATTAATATGTCATTTATGGTCAACTTGATATCTTTGGCATTAAAGTATCATCTCATGGTACAGAATATCGATCACTATAAACCTCCTTGGACATAGTATACCCATGAGGTGTAAAGCATAGGAGCTAATATACCATGGCATAGACATCTGAAAGTAGTTTCCCTTGAGAGGGGAACAGTTGTTAGGTGATAATAGCTCTTTAAATTGTGTAATTAATCTATCAAAGAACTAGAATATCAAGAACAACCATAGAAGAATAGAAGTTATCAAATTGAGATACTACATGCTTAGGTGGTGCAACAAGTGGTCTTAAGTGTGCTTGAATTATAATGTCAATGTATTAATTAATATTTTATCTTATAAAATAAACAAGACTCTAGACAAAATATAAACTAAAAGCACTCAAATAGGCGTAGACTATAACTCTTCCAAACTCTTCCATCTAAATCATTAAGGGCCCACCAAGAAAAGAGAATAAAGAGAAGGATTAGGGATTTCCAAACACCTACCATGAGAAGTGATGAAATCCACTATGGTGATGAGTGAAGGTATAAATGAGGTTGTTATAACTAGGAGACAAATGGTGATGAAATATCGAGGCCCATAGAAATACGTGTTAGGTGCCCTCCCTCGTTACAAGATCCACCTCGATAGAAGCCTAATAGAATGGCCACTAAGATACCTCTTCATAGATGCATGAAACATGTTACCTTTCCTTCAATATGAAATCAAATGGTCATAGAATATTCATTATTTAAAGAGCTAGGAGTTTTAATCAAACCTCTGGTCCCAACCTTGGCATTATCCACTCTGAAGAGTGTGCTTGTTGCTAAATAGGTCTTAACCATATCCTACAGAAAGGATTTTAATATCCCTAATTGGTTAAGGAAATTAGTGTGGAAACCTTCTTTACTAATTCATTGGCTTGTTTCTTCATTAATAAAAGAAAATATGAACAAATGGGACTATTTCAATAAATTATATAGGGATTCCCTCTAGTGTCATCCCTATATGTTTTGGCTATAGAGGGCCTTTTCTATCTACTTTTTTGTAAAGTCAAACATCAACTACTTCATCGGACTCACCTCTCGGAACCAAAGATAGGGAAGTTTGTTAGGGGAAATTTCCTTGATGAATCCTTCCTAACAATTCTCAAGGAGCAACCCTCATGGATACACATGGTTGAGTGTTTTGATACTTGAGATGTACAATGGAGTAATTCTTGTTTTATGAGCGCAGTGGTGGATTAATATTGTCAGATTTTATAGATGTTGATTGGATAGGATGTACTCAGGGAAGGAAGAACACTTCAGGTTTTTGCTTCGGCATTAGATCGGGAATTATTTCATAGTTCAACAGGAAGCATAAATCATGGTATTAAGCTATGTTGAGGTAGAATACATGGAAGAATGTGAGGCATTATGGTTGAGGAAGTTGTTCTTTGTATTGTTCGGTGTGGAGTTGGAGGCTACTATGATACATTGTGATAATTATAGTGGCATCAAGATCTCTTCCTATGTTATCACTTCCTATGAGATTGTGTTCAGAAGGGGATCATGAGGCTTCAATATGTTGAGACTGATGATCATATGGAAGACATATTTACCAAGGCACTAAGCAGACAAAAGTTTGAGAAGTTAATAGATAATATGGGGTTGGTGAAGAATCCCTTCCTCATTAAGAGGGAGTGTTGATAAGATTTAATTATGCCCCCCCTCCTCACATCACTCTCAATTTACCCATATTACCTGATTTGAAATTCTAAAGAATAGGTATCATATACTATATTATACAAAATAAAAACATATAAATATCATATAAAAGATATAAACACATACCTCTTCTTTTCCACAACTAAATATCAGTAATCTTCTTCTTCATACAGCTCAACATCTATATCAGGATTTGGTTCAAAATTGATATTGGTGAAAGGATCATTCATATCAACATCATCATCATCGTCATTTTTGCTACCATAGTTATCGATATCGTCAATGAGATAGTGTAAAGAACCTCCTCGTTACGTCGACGAACCTCTTAGAACAAGTGAATTTTTTTTTATTAAAAGTTTGTGCGCGTGTGTACAAGGGAAATAAATACATTCGACTCTGCATCACCACCCGACGACGAACAAGGCACAACCACGACTAACATAACAAGACGACATAAGACTCACAACAAGTAACTATATTCATTTAATGACGATAAATCGACAAGAAGTAAGACTGACTACCCGCCCATCCTACCCTGCAATGGTTAGGACCTCCAAGACACATAAGCAACACTCAAGCCCAGGTTCCCATTGATTTTAACCATTTAAGGTCTCAGGCTGGCGACTATTCTGAGGAACATGGAGGTTTCTACATCCCGCCCGACACAAGCAGACCAAGCAACTAAACTATTACCAACAAGTACAACAATAATCAAGGACAACCATGTCCTCTATGGAAGGTACAAGTCAAAAGGACACCGACAATGACCAACCACCAATTTAAGACTCGGCAATTACTATGACTCTAAAGGGCATTAAAGGAAGGATCAATCACTCCATATGATTTCCATTAGTCGTCGAGTTACCAAGGCCAACCTTAGGATAAGGTAATTCATTTAATCGCACATCCTCATCTACTAAATTATAATGACTCATTGTACTTTGTTCAAGACATTACATTTTAACTGTTATCGAGGATAATAAACTTTCAACATCATAACCATAAAATAATGACCGCATTACATTTTATATATTATGACAACTACACTAAAGGACAATCACCTTGCCCCTTATATGTTATCTATAACAATTACATTGTCAATACCATAAAACGATGACCACATAATCCTTAACATTACTATGAACATGAGCATTAATATAATCATTACACTATTTTAACATTCCATAACGATAAGGTTTTAAAATTCGAGTTACCATACTTACTAGAATTAGTATTAATATCCAATGGCATTAACATTCCATAAACGATAAAGCATTTAAAATTAGAGCTACTCTACTTACCAACATTAATATTATCATTCCATAATTGATAAAGCATTTAAAATTAGAGCTACCCTACTTACCAGCATTAATATTATCATTCCATAATTGATAAAGCATTTAAAATTAGAGCTACCCTACTTACCAGCATTAATATTATCATTCCATAATTGATAAAGCATTTAAAATTAGTGGCCCATCCAGCTTGCCCCTTTAAAGGATAAATAGAAGAAAAAAAAATGGCAACAAGGACAACCGTGGAGAGAGAGCATGCCATAATAGAAGGGCGAGGAACGCATGCTAGAAATCGCGGAGTCGATTGGGAAGCCAACCGTTATGCTACTATCTCGCTCTGCAAGTTCAAAAAATCCGAATCCCAGGATGGTGAGGTGCTGGAGCACTGTCACTGTGGTTTCGCAGCAGAGGAGGGTCACTACAGTCCCAGAGGGAGGGTGCAACCGGCCATGAAAGAGGCACAAGTTTAAAGGTGGCAGGAGCAAAGGTTCATACGGCCAAACGCCAAAATTTATAACACCACACGCAGAGATGTGTATCCACAGAAAACAGAGATTGCAGTGGGTGGAAACACATGGGTATTCTTCCCCCATCACACAGAGAACACAACACCATGCAGAGAAGGAGGGCAAGATCCGTGTGGGTACACACAACACAATAAGTAGAGGTCAGAATGGTGGATTTGCTGGCCAGAAACACATAAGGAATAAAACCAATCGGACAACAACTCGACACCGAAAGCTCAGCTGGGTGAAGTCGGATTCGAAATCGTTTCGCAGGAACTCCAACAGAGTCATTGAGGATCAACGCTACAGACTTGCTAGAAATGTATATTCTCCGGCATACCAGAGAAAAAGAATGCCAATTGCCTCATAGATTACAATCGCCATTGAGTTATGAAGCGTAGAATCGCCATTGAATAATAATGTATAATAATTTCGCCATTTGGAAAATAAAAATACCATTGTCTTTAAAACATAATGTCGCATGACAGACCCGATTACAATTCGTTTGTAATTTATAAATTATAATTATTCATTCGAACAGGAAATATAAAATCGCCAGTGAAACATATTACTGTTGACATTCCCAAGCATAAAATCGCCATTTGCAAAAACTATCTACCGATGTGAGAATTAGCTTAACGTAATGCAACAACTGTCAGGGTTTCGCAAAAAGAAATTTGCTTTCATAATAGATGCCACAGCTATCGCACATCATTACTTACCATAGGATATCTACAAAGTCAAGATTTGAACTAAGACTCCCATCACATCCATGCATATATGGCTACAGATTATAACTTATAACAACAATTGTCAACGGCTAGTAAAACTACACATCACATAACTTAAATGCAGATATACAGCCTCCAAGAATATATAGCCACAATGAGTAACACAGAAGCTTAAGGTTTCAACCAAGAATAGTACAACCCTGACTGGAACGTTGACCACAAATTTAGGCAATCAACGAAAAGGTGAAGGCTTAAGGCAGAGTTCAACCATTATTACTGTGTAGAGACAAATGGCAGAGAAAAACTCTTCTGGCGATCAAACGCACAACAAGGAACTTCACCATCAATCTAGATCAAGATTATCAACGCACCAAGGAGCAAGACAACCATTTTGCCCAAGACAATAATAGAGGTAGACATTTAAGGATGTAGATACAATAGATGGAGTAGAGATTATTTTCCAATGATTATCGGATTTCCACAGATGAGTCAACGTTTTTACAACAATAAAATTTTAATTTCTGAATTAAATGAATATGCATTCTACTCTACCAAATAAAGATAATACCATTGCCTTATCGCCTGCCTCGAATGACTCCCGCGTGCTTCGTGTCGCTCCCGCTCGCCGACCGTCGAGACCTCACTGGTACCTCCCAGCCAATCAATAGGGGTACTCTGCTTCCCCCTTAGCCCCCCGAGCCATAAAGGGGCCACACACTATCTAGATGGTATGTCTAGTTCCCAGCTCACCTCACAAGGCCAAGCTACCACTCCTATCCGAGCTGGAAAATCCCAACTCCCCACAAGTAATCAGTCAAGTCACAATTCCGACAGCGTAATGTTACGCTAACAGTCGATCCCCCCCTTTCTTCCTCATCTTCCCTTTCTTTTATAGAGTTTTTAGAACCTCCAACTTTCCCTAATGGTACCATCATTGTGTTCTATCCAATAAGGCCCTCGACCTCCTTGTACCAGTCGTCATCACGTTGTAAGGTTAGAATATTTTCACGTAGATTTGTCTAAAGAGGCAACACCGAAAAGATGCGTGGCCTCCGACTCAAAGCATCCGCCACTCGATTCACCGTTCCCTTTATGTAAGTAATCTCAAAGTCGTACTCGCTAAGCAATTCCAACCAACGTCGTTGTCGCGCGTTTAGGTTGCTTTGCGTAAAAATGTGTTGTAGTCCACAATGATCAGTCTTTAGTTCAAATTTTTGTCCAACAAGGTAGTGTCTCCACACCTTCAAGGCATATACGATGGCTACTAACTCCAAATCATGCGTCACGTAGTTCTCCTCATGCCTTCTCAGTTTCCTCTAAATGTAAGTGATTACTCATCCGTCTTGCATCAGGACTCCACTTAAGCCTTCCTTGGATGCGTCTGTGCATACCAAGAAGTCCGCGTCCATGTCAGGGACCTTTAGTATCGGCACTGTCGTCAACAACTCTTTAAGCCTCCGAAATGCTTCCGCGCATTTCTCGGTCCAAACAAACTTCTTGTTTTTCTTCTGTAATTCCATGATCGGATTTGCTATCTTCAAAAATCCCTCGACAAACCATCGGTAGTATCCTACTAAACCCATAAAGCTATGCACTTCTGTGACATTCGTCGGTGCAGGCCATTCCATAATAGCCTCTACCTTGGCTGGATCCATGGTGATGCCTTCGTCGGAGATGACATGCCCTAAGTAGTGAATCCTTGATTGATAAAAAGAGCATTTGGACAACTTCCCATACAATTGGTGCTCTCGTAGACACTGTAATACCAAGCGCAAGTGCTCGTCATGCTCCTCCATCGTCCGAGAGTAGATCAAAATATCATCAATGAATACTTGGATGAACTTGTCCAAGTACTCGCGGAACACCTCGTTCATTAAACTCAAAAATACCCCTAGGGTGTTTGTCAGTCCAAACGGTAAAACAGTAAACTCGTAGTGTCCAAACCTTGCCTTAAAGGAGGTCTTAGGGATTTCATCCTCCTTGATCCATAACTGGTGATACCCTGATCGCAAATCGATCTTGGAGAACACCGTCGCACCATTCATTTGATCGAACAGATCATCAATTCTCGGCAAGGGATACTGATTCTTGATCATAGCCTTGTTCAGTTGACGATAGTCAATGCAAAGTCTCCACGATCCATCCTTCTTCCGAATGAATATAACAGGTGCACCCCATGGTGACACACTAGGATGTATTAGTCCCAGGTCCTTTAACTCCTTCAGTTGCATTTTCAACTCTTGCAACTCCGGGGTCGACATCCGATAAGGTGTTCTTGCTATCGGTTCAGTCCCCAATTTTAGGTCTATGGTAAACTCCAATTCCCTTTCCGGCGGCATCCCAGGTAACTCCTCTGGAAATATGTTTGCAAACTCCTTCACCACCAGAAGGTGTTCTAGACCTTCCACTACTCCCTCTTCGTTTAGTGCAAGGATTGCATAAAGCTTGCACCCCTTGCGCATACTCTTCCATAACTGTAAGGAAGAGACGAACCTCAGGGAAACTCCCTGGTTTCATCCTACAATCACACGTCTCTATCCTTCGTCATCAACCAAGCTCAACCATTTCATCTTACAGTTGAGTATCGCCTCATGTGATTCCAACCAATCCATGCTGATCATGACGTCATAAGATCCTAAGATTGTGTCATACAAGTTGACCCTCGTGACAAACTCTCCCAGGTTAAGGGAACAGCCTGTAACTTTTCCTCCAACCTTCGGTTTGGCTCCTGAAGCCATATCTATGAAGCTAAACTCATTCTGATCGACTGCCCTTACCTTAATCCTTTTTAGCGCTGCACCAGAAATGAAACTCTCAGTAGCAGCAGGATCTATCAAAAAACTAAGGGTCTGGTCAGCGATGGTACCTGTCGTCTCAAGAACAGTCGACTAGTGCTCTGCCTGGCGGTTATTCACCGCTGCATGAATCTGATGGGCCTTGCCCATATCTCCCACTGTAGTGGGTCCGGCTGATTCAGATACTCTAGTCCTCTCCATAGGACAGTCGCACTGGTAGTGTGGCTCCCCACACGTCCAACACCCCTTCTTCGGCCAAGTAGTCCTGGTACTTGAAGTAGAATATGATGACCCACTGGCCTGGAACCTTGGTCTATTCTGCTGAACAGGCCTAAACTGCTGCTACTGCGGGTGACACTGATACTGGTGTTGTGGTCCCCGATAAGGTGTCCGCTGTTGAGGTGACGGTTGCTGTGGTGTAGTGAAAGTGGATCCCCTCTGGAAGCCACGATATCCCAACATATGTCTCGCTGGTGTCTGATGCTACGGTGTTCCAGATGAACCCTGCCCTGCTAGTCTCATTGGAGCCCTGGTTTTACCCCCACTGATAAGCTCCCCCTCTGCTATGAGGGCCTTTTGAATGACATCATGCAAGGTTTGAGGCATTAAAATCCTAACCTTTGCACGAAGGCTTCCGTTAAGGCCGAACACAAACCGGTTGACCTTAAGTTTCTTTGTGTTAAAGTGCGGAGCATACCGGAACATCTCCATAAAACATGCCTCGTACTCGGGCACCGTACGACCTCCCTGTCATAATGCGTTGAACTCATTGAGCTGACGCTCAACAAATTCCTCTGAAAGGTACCTCTCTCGGAATAGTTCCTTGAACAGTTCCCATGACACATCTTCGACGACCATGTTCAACTGTAGTAGGAGCGTCTTCCACCATAGAAGAGCACTCCCCTTTAGTTGAAAGACCACCATGCGGACCTTCATGTTGGAGGTATAATCTCGAAGGGCGATGCACATCACCATATTCTCCAACCATGCCTCGGCGACGGCGCCATCCGCGACACCAAAGAACTCGGGAAATTTAACCTTCTCGAGTTTTCTCGAGTTCACGGTGAATGCTACCAGTAACGGCCGGTGCGCGCGGCGGAACCTCAGCGGGTGTTGGTGCCCTAGCCTCATCTTTGTCCAAGCGACTGATCAGTGCCTCGAATGTGCGCTGAAAAGATCTCATCATCCCGACCACGTCGCCAACTGCTATCTGCTCCTGTCTGAGAACCTGCTCGCCTCCCTGGGGGTTAGACCCCTCAGGCATAGATGTTATTGGAGGCGTCACGCCTCCTCCCCTAGCACCCCTTCGTCGGCCTCCGCAGCGTCCTCTAACCATGATTACCTGCACGCACACAATCAACTCGATCAGCAACAGTATAATCAAATCAAATCATGTCAACGAAATCCGTAGTGAATCCCAAGTCGCGGGTCAAACCCGCTCTGATACCATATGTAAAGAACCTCCTTGTTACGCCAAAAAACCTCTTAGAACAAGTGAAATTTTTTTTGATTAAAATTTTGTGCGCGCATGTACAAGGGAAATAAATACATTCGACTCTGCGTTGCCACCTGACAACGAACAAGGCGCAACCACGACTAATACAACAAGATGACATAAGACTCATAACAAGTAACCGCATGCATTTAATGATGATCAATCGACAAGAAGTAAGACTGACTACCCACCCGTCCTACCCTGCAATGGTTAGGACCTCCAAGACACATAAGCAACGCTCAAGCCCAGGTTCCCATCGATTTTAACCATTTAAGGTCTCAAGGCTGGAAACTGTTCTGAGGAACATGGAGGTGTCTACATCTCGCCCGACACAAGTAGACCAAGCAACTAAACTATTACCAACAAGTATAACAATAATCAAAGACAGCCACGTCCTCTATGGAAGGCGCAAGTCAGAAGGACTCTGACAACGACCAACCACCAATTTAAGACTCGGCAATTACTATGACTCTAAAGGGCATTAAAGGAAGGATCAATCACTCCATATGATTTCCATTAGTCGTCGAGTTACCAAGGCCAACCTTAAGATAAGGTAATTCTTTTAATCGCACATCGTCATCTACTAAATTATAATGACTCATTGTACTTTGTTCAAGACATTACATTTTAACTGTTATCGAGGACAATAAACTTTGAACATCATAACCATAAAATAATGACCGCATTACATTTTATATATTATGACAACTACACTAAAGGACAATCACCTTGCCCCTTATATGTTATCTATAACAATTACATTGTCAATACCATAAAACGATGACCACATAATCCTTAACATTACTATGAACATGAGCATTAACATAATCATTACACTATTTTAACATTCCATAATGATAAGGTTTTAAAATTCAAGTTACCATAATTGCTAGCATTAGTATTAATATCCAATGACATTAACATTCCATAAACGATAAAGCATTTAAAATTAGAGCTACTCTACTTACCAGCATTAATATTATCATTTCATATTTGATAAAGCATTTAAAATTAGAACTACCCTACTTACCATCATTAATATTATCATTCCATAATTGATAAAGCATTTAAAATTAGAGCTACCCTACTTACCAGCATTAATATTATCATTCCATAATTGATAAAGCATTTAAAATTAGCGGCCCATCCACCTTGCCCCTTTAAAGGATAAATAGAAGAAAAAAAATGGCAACAAGGCCAACCATGGAGAGAGAGCATGCCACAATAGAAGGGCAAGAAACGCATGCCAGAAATCGTGGAGTCGATTGGGAAGCCAACCGTTATGCTACTATCTTGCTCTGCAAGTTTAGAAAATCTGAATCCCAGGATGGTTAGGTGTTGGAGCACTGTTACCGTGGTTTCGCAGCAGAGGAGGTTCACTACAGTCCCAAAGGGAGGGTGCAGCCGGCCATGACAGAGGCGTGAGTTTAAAGGTGGCAGGGGCAAAGGTTCATACGACCAAACGCTAGAATTTATAACACCACACGCAGAGATGCATATCCACAGAAAACAGAGATTGGAGTGGGTGGAAACGCATGGGTATTGTTCCCCCATCGCACAGGGAACACAACACCATGCAGAGAAGGAGGGAGAGATCCGTGTGGGTACACACAACACAATAAGAATAGGTTGGAATGGAAGATTTGCTGGCCAGAAACACATAAAGAATAAAACCAATCGGACAACAACTCGACGTCGAAAGCTCCGCTGGGTGAAGTCAGATTTGAAATTGTTTCGTAGGAACTCCAGCAGAGTCGTTGAGGATCAATGCTACAGACTTGCCAGAAATGTATATTCTCCAGCATACCAGAGAAAAAGAATGCTTATTGCTTCATAGATTACAATCGCCATTGAGTTATGAAGTGTAGAATCGCCATTGAATAATAATGTATAATAATTTCGACATTTGGAAAATAAAAATACCATTGTCTTTAAAACATAATGTCGCATGATAGACCCGATTACAATTCGTTTGTAATTTATAAATTATAATTCTTCATTCGAACATGAAATATAAAATCACAAGTGAAACATATTACTGTTGACATTCCGAAGCATAAAATCACCATTTACAAAAATTATCTACTGATGTGAGAATTAGCTTAACGTAATGCAACAGCTGTCAGGGTTTCGCAAAAAGAAATTTGTTTTCATAAAGGATGCCACGGCTATCGCACATCATTAATTACCACAAGATATCTACATAGTCAATATTTGAACTAAGACTCCCACCGCATTCATTCATATACGGCTACAGATTATAACTTATAACAACAATCGTCAACGGCTAGTAAAACTACACATCACATAACTTAAATGTGGATATACAGCCTCCAGGAATATACAGCCACAATGAGTAACGTAGAAGCTTAAGGTTTCAACCAAGAACAGTACAACCCCGACTGGAACGCTGACCACAAATTTAGGCAATCAACGAAAAGGTGAAGGCTTAAGGCAGAGTTCAACCATTATTACTGTGCATAGACAAATGGCAGAGAAAAACTATTCTGGCGATCAAACGCACAACAAGGAACTTCGCCATCAATCCAGATCAATATTATCAACGCACCAAGGAGCAAGACAACCATTCGGCCCAAGACAACAACAGAGGTAGACATTTAAGGATGTAGATACAATAGATGGAGTAGAGATTATTTTCCAACTATTACCGAATTTCCACAGCTGAGTCAACGTTTTTACAACAATAAAATTTTAATTGCTGAAGTAAATGAAATTGCATTCTACTCTACCAAATAAAGATCATACTGTTGCCTTATCGCCTGCCTCGAATGACTCCCGTGTGCTCCGTGCCGCTCCCGCTCGCCGATCGTCGAGACCTCACTGGTACCTCCTAGCCAATCGATAGGGGTACTTTGCTTCCCCCTTAGCCCCTCAAGCTGCAAAGGGGCCACACACTATCCAGATGGTATGTCTAGCTCCCATCTCGCCTTGTAAGCCCGAGCTACCACTCCTATCCGAGCTAGAAAATCCCAACTCCCCATAAGTAATTAGTCAAGTCACAATTCCGGCAGTGTAACGTTACGCTAACAATCGATCCCCCCCTTTCTTCCTCATCTTCCCTTTATTTTATAGAGTTTTTAGAACCTCCAACTTTCCCTAAATCACATTTAAATTAAGTTTTAATAAAAATATTCTAAATATTCTCCTTCGCACAAGTGTCGTCCATCCCCCTCTTTTCTCCAATAATTATTTTCTTTAAATTTATTAATTGTCTCAATTCCCTCGCCCACCTAGAGTTGCTCCTAAATTTACTCCTAGGTGTTCCTAGATTCCCGTTCAGGTTTAAATACTTTCCCTAAAATGAAGTTGCTAATTTAGTTCATTTTAGAAGGTTCTTAATTGCAGATTCCTTACTATGTTGACCTCGCTTTTTACCATAAGTTCCCCTCTTTCCCTTATTATGTTTCCCCCTATTCCTTAGTTTCCTAATTTTTATTATTCCCTTCTTTCCCCTTTTTATTAGAGCCACAATGGCAGTTGCGCCATTCAATCTTTTCCTTTTAGTATTAATTTAATATCTTTTTATACTTTCATAAGTTAAGAATTAATTTCTTCCTTGCAATTCTTCAATTCACTAGTTTTAATTAAATTCTTACTCTCTTCATTTTACTCCAAAAATTTTATGAAGACTAAGACTATTACTTAAGTGGGTTTTAGTTTAAATTTTTATTTTTATTTTTATAGGGTCTTTTTCTTAAGGTTAGACAAAAATTTTACCCTAGAGAAGTTTTAGACTTAGGACTTAGAGTCTGAACTGGGCGACATTTAATTAGGGAAGTTGGTTAAGAATTTCTTAATGTGTTAAATGTATTAGGGCCATCTAGGTTTGTTCCTTCATCAACATCAATGTGACATGCCCTTCAGGACGCACCACGTGCTCCAAGGGTGCCACTCGCCTCGTTCATTTCTTTTGCACAATGTGCCCTTTAGGATGCACCACGTGCTCCAAGGGTGCCACTCGCCTCTTGTGTTTCTTTTGCACGACGTGCCCTTCAGGATGCACCACGTGCTCTAAGGGTGCCACTCGCCAACTTGACTGATTGGAAGACATCAATAACCCCTGGAGTCAACACTCCACCAGGTGAACTTGTGGGAGACTAAGGGCTCTAAGGAATAAGTCCCCCGCCTTATTGCGCGCCCCTTAGAATCATCGTGAGCAACTGTCGCAGTCTGCCCTCACGGCATTGTGGATCCTCTCGAACTAGGTAATCGTTAACCTACAGTTCAAGCCACGACGGGAGTGCTAGTAGGCTGTAGCAGGGCTGCTTTCCACACCTCTCCCTCAACCTCTCTGGAAATCGTGTGTGGCCCCTTTACTCCATATGTGAGTCTGGTCGGCAAGCTATCGTCATCCTACATCATCAAAAATCGTATCAAAACATGTCCACATCATATCATCAAATCAAATATACTAAAATCATAGTAAACAATCAACCCCAAAGCACACTCCGTGACTCGATCTGGAGTCCAAGGGGTCCCATCGATGCCTCTGCATCCCCAAGGTCAAAAACCCTACACACTCAGTAAAACCGAGTCAATAGCACTTGTCCATGTCAAAGCAGTAAAACATTAGGTCATCTATCATATTGCATCATAATCAAGGATAAATGTTTTCTTATCATAAAAGTACAGATCACTTGCGAGCAAGTGTCCTCAAAGAATAAGTTTTCTCAGTGCGCCAGAGCGAGATGTTACAGATAGTCATATCCTACATTTAGATGGTCAACTTCTTCAACTTCTTCGTCTGACACATCGACTAAATGAGCCACCTGCTCCTGATCTTCATAATTGTGATCTTCTTCCTCGGAGAGTGTATTGGATAGCTATGAAGCATGTGCTTTGGTACTTGAGAGGTACAATGGAGTACTGGTTGTTGTATGAGCGCAGTGGTGGAGTGATATTGTAAGGTTTTACAGATGTTGATTGGGAAGGATGTACAGAGGGAAGGAAGAGCACTTCAGGTTTTTGCTTCAGCATTGGATTGGGAATTATTTCCTAGTTCAACAGGAAGCATAGATCATGGTATCAATCTATGTTGAGGTAGAATACATGGCAGCATGTGAGGCATTATGGTTGAGGAAGTTGTTCTTAGTATTGTTCGGTGTGGATTTGGAGGCTACGATGATACATTGTGATAATAAATATAGTGGCATCAATCTCTCTGAGAACCATGTGTTTCATGATCGTAGCAAGCATATAGACATATGTTATCACTTCCTACGAGTTTGTGTGCAGAAGGGGGACATGAGGCTTCAATATGTTGAGACTGATGATCATATTGTAGACATATTTACCAAGGCACTGAGCAGACAAAAGTTTGAGAAGTTCATAGATAAGATGGGGTTGGTGAAGAATAGCTTCCTCGTTAAGAGAAAGTGTTGAGAAGAGTAAATCAGAAGGTCTTCTTCCATGTGTCTTGTCCTAGCGTTTGAGTCTTCTTCCATGTGTCTTGTCGTAGTAATTCATTAATATTGTTTGATTGTAGAATTCTTCATGTGGGTTGTATTTGAGTCTCGAATCCCTCCCATAGTTTCAAGGCATGCATGTACTATAACCATGTCAAGTTTTGGTAAATACAAGCACAAACTGAAAAAATTTCAATGTTGGCCCCATTTCGTGGCAATATTTTCAATTGCACGCACCTTTCAATCTATTAAAAGTTTCTCTATTAATGTCTCTTGTTACTATGGGTTTATAAAGCCTCATGATCCCAATGACCACATGCCTCCAACCTTATGATATAATTATTGTTGGGTGACAACATTTATGAAGGGTGACAACTAAGACTAGGGTTTAGGGTTTAGATGATAAATTGATGATGGAAGAAAGTGGGCGTGTGAGTCAAATTTGAGTCCAGAAACCCTCCCATATCGTTAAGGCATGCGAATACTAGTCTATCCATGTCAAATTTCAATGCATTCAGAAACAGTTTGAAAAAATTTCAATGTTGTCCCCATTCACAGGTCACTGTTGCCCGTGTCTAGTCCTAGTACAATTTCCTTGTAAAATTTGTATAATATATTTGGAGAATGATAATGATGAATTGATTATGGAAATAACTACATCGTTGGTATGATTAGGTGTAGTCGCGCAGAGCTCCTCTTGGTTTTGAGAATAATTCATTCTCTACTAAACATGGGCAACCATGTGAAGGTGGAAGCTCTAATTATGCCCCCCCCCCTCACATCACTCTCAATTTCCCCATATTACTTAATTTAAAATTATAAAGAACATGTATCATATACTATATTATACAAAATAAAAACATATAAAGATCATATAAAAGATATAAACACATACCTCTTCTTTTCAACAACTAAATATCAGTCATCTTCTTCTTCATCTAGTTCAACATCTATATCAGGATCTAGTTCAAAATCGATATTGGTGAAAGGATCATTCCTATCAACATCATCATCAACATCATTTTCGCTACTATAGTTATTGATATCGTCAATGAGATCGTCATCTCCTACATTTGGATGATCAACCTCTTCAACTTCTTTGTCTGACACATCAACTACATGAGCCACTTGCTCTTGATATTCATAATCATGATCTTCTTCCTCATTATTATCTTCATCCTCAGCTACATGATTTTACTTTACTGGTCTTCCTCTTGGATCATATCTAACAACATATGACTAACCTGCTTTACCAGGTACCTCTAAGTAAAATACTTGCTCACATTGACTTTGAAGAACATAAGGCTCTGTACCCAGTTCAAATGCCCTTTAATTAACCATGGTAAATCCATTATCATGCTCAATAACAGTTCTTTCAGGATCATGTTCATGCATCCATAGACTGTACCATTTAACCTCAAACAAAACTATTTTAAAGGAATTAAAATAACACTAAATTATATCCTCCAAATGGCCATACCTATTCTCAGTTTCTTCCAAATTTATGTCACTTCTAGAGGAAGTGTTGGTGACCTTAAACACTGTAGTTATCCCACAATATGAGGTTTTCATCTTATCATCCAACATTTTGATACGAAATTTACGAACATTACACCACATAGCCTTGTGATGTTTCAACTGCAACATGGACAACAAGTAAAAAATAAATTGTGAATTAATAATCCTCATATAGGACTTACTAAATATATATTTCAATAATTAAACAAACCAAATACATTGAAAAATTGAAAAAAAACTAGGAAAATGTGGGTAACAAATTTAACTTGCCTGATTATCTTTTAAAACAAAGGCTAAATCAACTTCCCTTGATGTAAGATCATGAAATTTATCTCAATGACGATGCACTTCTTTAATCATCTTACTAACTCCTTCCCATGATAACCTACCAAAGTATTCTTCAGTATATTCTATCGAATTCTCCATCCAATCAAGGTTGTTTGCAATGTATAAATGTAAAGCATCCCACTCTCGAGCAACTATATGATAGCATAAAAATTTAATATCATTAATTAGTTATTGTTAATAAATGAATAGTTTATTAAATGTGTAATATATTAAATCTATGTCATCATCTAATAATTGCCTTTCACAATCCTCATTTTACATTTCCTCAATAGGACCTCCCCTTCAAATTTGTTGATGGAGTTGAGATGCCAAATGCGAGGCACATTCATATTTTCTGCTAATTTAGGTAGATATTGACTAATATACACCATGCATTGATATACCATATATCCCTCAACCATAGAACCCTCCGGACGTGCTCTTTGTCTAACAAAATCCTTCAGTGACTTCAATTGCCTCTCTACCATCCACATTGACCTTGTGTGTACTAGTCCACATAATTCAATCTCCTCAACTTGGTGTATGAGGTAGTGTTCTTGTGCATTGAAAAATGTTGGAGGTAGATACTATTGCATTTGAAACATTAGTCGGGGAATTTGTCTCTTCCAATACCTTATATCTTCTTTATGGATTTATTTTGATGATAGCCACCTACAAATGTCGATGCAATAAAATAATATCAAGGCATACATAAATTTACAGATAAAAGATAATATGTCAATAAGTTCCAATACAAATCACATAAGAAGTACATTTTCCTTATAAAACAATACTTACCTCATGTATTTTCCAAGTACATAAATAGTTTGTTTTATGTTGTTGTCAAATTCGTCTGGGAGAGATAAAGGTAGAACATACCATAACAAAAAACAAATAATTATTATTTGTTTCCAAAAAATGCGTACCAATAAGCAAATATATTATAACCTACTAATTACCTTAATGAATGTATGCCAGTCATGTGTTTATAACCCCGTCTCTTGATCGACATCCAAGGACGAAGGTTATTGTTTATAAAAAAATAGGCCACACTGAGTACGTAGAACGAAACTCTCCAAATGGATTGACACCATCAACTGCCAAAAAAAGTCTAACATTACGAGGTTCTTCTTCAAAAATTGGCCACTTTTCTTCGATGTAGTTCAATGCAGAACCATCTGCAAGGATTCGAAGAACATCGTCTCAACTTCTATTCTTTGTATAGAAATCCATAAACTATGCTATACTTTGGCACCTGAACAACTGCTGGAAACGTGGAATTATCAGAATATAACGAAGAACTTTGCGAGGCACCTTCTTTGACACTTTATCAGTTCAATATCTACTTATTTGACATTGTGGGCATTCATTTTCTAATGCATATTGTCCATAATATATGATATGATCATTAGGACATGCATCAATAACTTGATAGTCCATTCCAATTTCTTTCATAATCACGGATATTTATCGATATGTGTGTGGCAAAATATTTGACGTCGGTAATAGAACATCACCTAACAATCTACAAAATTCTAAACAATAAGTCAATCTAAACAATATTAATCATCAATATATCATCCAATATACTAATTTACAAATTAGAAAACAATAGCAATATAGGAGAAATTTGAACCTTTTAAGTATTTGTGAACATGCAGGCATAAATAATTAATAAATTAAATACCTTAGTATCTGTGTGAGACATATGTTTGATAAAACATTCAAAACCTTCAGGTTCACCAACAACAATATATCGGATAAAAGATTTGTTGTCGAGCCTTCATAAAGAGGTTGACGTGACTTCTCAAGTAGAGGATCAACATCATGACTATCATCGTGGTTGTCCTAGTCCATTGGAGAAAATGTGTCTTGGATCAATCTATGTATCTCATCTTCCTGATTTGAATCAGTAACGTTATCTCCATCCATATCATCATTAATAACTTGATCAATAACTTCAATATTCTGATCTCGAAGTTCATCTCCATGTAAAGTAGTATTTCTGCTATTACATGGAAAATAACTATCTGGAGGTCAACACTTTGGGGGCATCATCTATATATTTAAAAACAACATAGAAAAGTTAGTGTGTATCGAAAATATAAAAATCCCGATAAGAAATATTAATAAAATTCATGACATACTGATTATTATAGAGAATACATTAAATATTGAATCCTCTTACCAAGGGACAATATTCATAACCCCCTTCGGCGTGCCCCTTATCCCTACAATGTATTTGGGATGTTGTTATTAAAAGAATTCTATTTTGTAAGCCTCTGCAATCATAGCAAGGGACATAACTTTTTCCATCGCCCCTCGCCTCAAATGCTGCTCTTAACCGAGCAAACTTCATGTCTTTTTTGTTCATTGTGACAAATCCTTGTCCTGACAAGTAATTGTCTTACCTACACCATACCAAACATTAAGCTGTCATTTTTTTATATTTTGGCTACTCCTTTCGATTATGATATGTTTATTTACAGTGACCTATATCTTTATAATAAGGTGATCATATGTGTAGAGGATCAACATCATGACGACATAGATAACATCTTTATAATAAGGTCATATGTGTACAAATGTTTTCTTTATATAATAACGACATATATACCTAACATAAGATTAGGGTTAGTGTTTATGTATCTTATTAGTCCCCGCTAAAGCAGGGAATATAGCAATCAATTACTATCATTTCACCGATCATGGTTGAGTTTCAAGAGCAATTCCATATCTTTATCAATGAAAAGAGAGAGAGAGATTATAGCTACAATTGAAGGGAAAAGGGTATGTGGATTCCATAAAGAAAGAATATTATGGAATCCACGTACCCTTTTCCATAGATTATACTAACTAGATCCAAAAACCATAGACATGGAATATGGTACTACAGATATTATAATATATTATCAAGGAAAAAACAAGCACCTAAATGCAATTTGGACATTTGAAAAAAAAAATTACAAGTTAAATGAGTACATCAATAAAAAATAACATACTAACCTTGCAAGTTCAAAATCCAAGCTATGTAGATCGAGAATTGGATTTGTTCAACCGATGGGTGACAGAAAAAATAAACAGCTCAAACAAAAGCCAAGAACAGTGTCACAACTATAGAAATTGTGTCGCAAAGTCTCTTAAAGTCACGTATATATAGATAAAATAGTCAACTTGCCGTTAACATCGACCAATGAGATAGGCAAAATTTTCGTTGCTATTGCCATGAAAGTTCATTGTTATAGCGATGAAAATCAAGACTAGTTTAAGGATATTGTGACGAACTTTCATGGAAATATCGACGAAAATCCTGCCCTGTTTAAAAAAATTATAAAACTAGTGGAAGCGTGGAAACTTTTCATGGAATAATCTGCCCATATGTGGTAGTGCACTATTATATCATGGATCCCAATGCAATGACATGGGTACCAATAAATTTTGCATGGATCCCAATGTGAATAGATATGGTAGAAAATGGGTACATGGATCCCAATGTGAATAGATATGGTTGAATTTGGGTACATGAATCCCAGTCTAGGTACATGAATACCAAGGCGGTGACACATATATTAAGTTGTAGTGCACAGATTCCAATGTGGGGCAGCCACCTATAATTATGCAATCAATCTTCAATCGAGTCATTAGGAAGC
Source organism: Picea engelmannii (assembly GCA_009831015.1). Classification (NCBI taxonomy): domain Eukaryota; kingdom Viridiplantae; phylum Streptophyta; class Pinopsida; order Pinales; family Pinaceae; genus Picea; species Picea engelmannii. The sequence continues at coordinate 96,641 of ML807334.1, forward strand.
AAAAAATATGTAATATCCTCTAACAACAACTTAACATAGGTAAATTTTATACTTTTCTTAAGTTTATCATGGTAGGACAACTTTTACGCCTATTACATGTGTCTATGCTTAGGGTAGAAGTTATTTTCTAAGTAATTTGTAACACCCCAAGACCAAGCCCCATTTGTAAATGTGAATATGTTTTATATGTTGGTGGGAAAGTTTATTATAAGCTAGAAGGATTATGTGATGATTAGGCCAGAGAGCCTAGATGTTAAAGGCTAGTGAGCCTATTTATATATATGTAAACACTCATATCATTAATATAATACATTGGTGTGTGTATATAGACCACGATAAAACAGTATGGGGGACTAAACTCCACTAGGAAGGGAAAGGGAGGGGCTATGAGACTAGGAAAAAGGTTGAAGCTTGAGGGCTTAACTCGAAGAGGATATTATATAATTATTTCCTAAAGAATACGCTCACGATAATTATTTTATTCTAACTCTCATGGAAAAGAGAATGAATTACAAGTGGGGAGAAACGAGCTCCTTGAGAGCCATGTGTCATCAAGGGTGCATGCATATTTATGTGGACAATTTTCCCATTCACTAGGGGAATTCTTCCCACTCACGGAGCCATTCACTCAGTCAACCATTTTTCTCCCCAGTTACTCTCATGTTTTCAGGTATCTTCCCCCATGGATGCACACACTTAGCCATTCATGAAGGGAACCATTCTTTACCATTCACCAATTAATTCACACGGGCTGCCATTGACTCCATCATTCGAACCTCTCCATGCCTCACACACACCTTCAACAATTATTTTGTGCAAATCCTATTAGGCATAGTGCACTTGTACTTTTCATGAGCCCGTACTGTGCCTTACCTGAATGTTATTTCTACCGGCGTAGTTCCTGGACTTAGCATGGTTGTTTCCCTTACTTGTTCTATAACTAAACTTTGTTGTTGCCATCACCTTACTTGATTGACTTAGGATATGGAAAAAAGAAGCATGTTGATAGGCCTGTGGGTTTGAAGATGTGTCTTTTCAGGCCAGTGGATTGAAGAAACGGGTTTTCTGGCCTATTCCCAACTCTCTCTAGGTGAGAGAGGTTGTTGGGAAGGGATTTTCCAGAGGGAGCCCAGCTGTAGTTATAGTTCTCTAAGAATTTTTGTCTGGCATGTTGTTGAAGACATGGAAGGGAAGTGGGGTATTCGAAGGACTGTTGATAAAATAAGGGGCACACTTCCTGGGATGGGACATGCATGTGGGGAATGAGAGGTTGTAGGATATTAGTGTGAGTTGGCTCCTGGGAAAAAATCCTTCTTGTTGACTGTGTAACTTCCTATTGTCTCAGCCTATCCTATGAATCCCTTTACTCGGGTGGATTTTAGTCCCATCTCGGGGGTGATCCACTACTGAGAGTGATGAGCAGCCTGCTCTAAGGCTCAGAGGCTCATGGAAGGTCTGCATGCAGTTGGTGGTATTCTATAAAAATATAAGTATCAATTATGTGTTCAATTTCATGTTGTGTATTTGTAGATGTCTTATATTTATCAGTATTTCTTATATATGATGTATGTATAGGATTACTATTACTTTCGCATAAATCTGCGTATTAGCAGAATGTATCTATCTATTTTAAATTTGTATAAATATATACAACAAAAATGATGAATTTTTATGTGGCATAGCCTAGGAGCCTAAAGTTGGGGATGCTACAATTTGGTTTCAGATCCTAGTAAGAGGGTGTTATGGAGTAAAATGCCCCAACCTAGGTGATTCACTTGTGTGGAATTGAGCAAAATCCCCAAAATTTTGTTTTGTTAAATTCATGGAAAATTGGAGGAAATTGACCAAAGTGGTGAAATTTTCGTAAATTAATACATGTTCAGACCAATTCAGACCTAGAATGGGTTTAATTTGAGGTGAAAGGAGTGTGAAGGTGACTTGTTTAAGTTTCAAACTCATAGAAGACAAATCTCTCTTTATGAGAAGAAGAACTAACGATATCTATTCGAGAGGGGACTGAATCTTTCATAGCCATAAAATCTGGAAAATGAGCATGACAGTTAACCCCTCAAGTCATTCATACTTCATTGCTTCGGAAGTTTTTAAGTCTTTAACGAAAAGAAGGTAAAAGTCTTGGAGTGAATCTACGACGTAGACCACAGGGGAATAATGTCTGATCGTTGTATTTGGCGAGGGACAAATATGGGCTATTGGATCTGTGCACAAGGAAGTTTGAGCCACCAATCTCACATAAGTTTGTAGGTTGGGAACTCTGAGAGGAACAAGTTCATAATTTTCCTGGAATTAAATCTCCCAAAGTCCCAAACTCTGGAGTAGATTAGGACTGTCCATTGTTTGGGATGGGTGGCTACAAATTATCAAATATTCAACGTTCGGGAGATTTGTGGTGTAGTGTGGAGAAGTCTCCTAGAGCCCCAAAGTTTCGAAGCTCCAGAGAACATTGTTCGAGATTTCATAATTTCAACGTTCGAGTCTTTTGATGTGTTCTGGTGTGAGATCCTTCGAAGTCCCGAAGTCTCGGAGAATCAGAGTGACACGGCATGATGATGTCACCTAGAGTGACGTGGACCTATTTAAAAATTCAAAATTCAAGAGAGTTGTTGCGTTATACTAAGAATTTCTTTGAATCCTGAAGCTCCGAAGCATCGAAGTAGTAAAGCTCAAGAGATCGAGGGTTCGAGAGTTCACCAGTTCGGTGTTTAGAAGAAATGATGTATGGTGTAGGTAGAACCTCTGAAGCTCAAAGTCCTGGAGCCCTAGAGTCTCGAAGCTTTGAATAAGAGCCTTTCAATTAAGTGCTTGGTCACAACCCATGGTCACATGAATCTAGGGGTTGAAGGAAAAGGGTTAGTGCCCAATTTATTTGTTAAAGACAGAAAAGGGCTTAGAGAAGGAGCCCATGGGGTTTTTGGTTTGTATGGACCTGTGTTGGAGGAAAAATATAGGAGCCTGTAAACTTAAAGAGAGGATTCAACATGAGTCCAAGAGCCAATTCGGCTCTGAAGAATAAGAACAATTGTACATAGATTACTTCCCAGTAAGGACAATTTTTCAAATATTCATAACTTCCTGCTAAAAACTCAAAATTGAGCATGGAAGCAGGCATTGGAAAGATATGGAAAAGTATAATATAACTAATTACCCAGAAAAGTGAGTGGAATAGTCAATTTCTCTGAAAAATAGAGGAAATAATTTTGCTATAGTATTGAACCAGAATGGTTCATATTTTCATGAAATTGTTAAGACAATTATCCTGAAAAAGTTTTGTTGGCTGCATATTTTGCAGAGTTAAAAAAAAGTAGATCAGATCAGGGTCAACATAGAGTGCATAATGATGGAATATACACATGGGGATTACAACTAGGAAGGTGATATCGAAGGGATGGATTTCCATTTGGATAATGAAGGTGCAAACTCGATTGGACATGGAGAAGAAAAGGAAGAAAGCATGAAATTGGCAGAGACAATAAAAAATTTGAAAAATCATGTACAAAGTCACAAGTATGATAATGAAAGGATTATTAAAGCCAAGCAGAAGTAGGACTTCAAGAGAAAGTTAATGCAGAAATTGAACATAATAGAAAACAAATTGAATAAGGAGAGTGGCTCAAGCAACTCAAGAATTCATAGGTCTCCTGATGAGAAAATAAGAACAATGAGTGTTAGAATACATCACCATCACTCCCCAAGACATTCAAATAGGAGAACACCTAGTAGCTCAAGTTCATAACCCATCAGGAAGAATAAGAAGAGGATTGGGGTGGATGATCTACGGGGAGAAATGAACAAAATCAAACCTCCTACATTTGATGGTGAGCACAAGAAGGATGAAGATGCAGATACATGACTGTTGGCCATGAGAAATTATTTTCAATTACATAATTATTCTCCATATGATGAAGGAAGAATTGATATCTACCATCTCAAGGGAAAATCATCCATGTGTTCAGATCAGCTTGTGCAGGTGAAATACATTAAGGAGAAAAAAATTACTTGGAAAGAATTCAAGAAGTATTTTGAAAAGAAATACTTGAATAAGATATACTATGACAAGAAAATGAAGGAGTTCTTTGAACTCAAGCTTGGGAGTATGACCATCGATGAATATGAAAGAAGGTTTTTGTAGCTGATAAAGTATGTCTATTTCATCAAGGATGAGATTGTTAAGATTCAAAGGTACTTTAGTGGAATGCCACCATTCATCACTCACAAGATACAATATGATGATCCCAAAACATTTGAAGATACCATAAGGCAAGATAAATGCTTATATGATCAACATAAAGGAAAACCAACTTTCCAAAAACCTTGGGAAGACAAGAAGAAATTCAAGATGGATCAGAGGAAGAATGGGACTAAGCCACCATTCTTTAGAAACAATCCTTAGGGACAACCAAATTTTAGATAATCGAGAACAATTTAGACATGGGGGCAAAGGCCAAGGAAACCACCTATTCAATGTTGTGGATGTAAAGGAGATCATATTTTTAGAGATTGTCCCAACAGGGGTGAAAAGGCGAGGACTATTCACAAGGTAGAAAAATATAAAACAATGGATGACATGGGCAGAAGAGTACCAAGGATATATGAAACCGTGGACAACAAGCAAGCTAAGTTTCAATCACACATGATTGAAGTGGAAGGTATGATCAACAACCAAACCATTGCAATTTTAATTGATTCAGGAGCTAGTCATAGTTATATAGATCCTAAGGTGGTGGAAATATTTCATTTTCTGAGAAGCAAGCATGGGAGATATTGGTTGGTACAGCTGGCCACAAGAGCCAAAATAAAATTCGATGAGTTGGTTAAGGCATGTCCAGTGGGCATGAATGGACTGAACATCGGGGAATATTTGAACATATTTCCTTTAGGTTCTGTTCGACAACACATGTATCCCAACAGAGGACGAACACCTTTAGTAACCACTCACATAACCAGATCAAAGATCAACACATCGATGTTTTCACGTGGTCAAACCCCTATGGGGAAACATCCATGGCCCGAACCAACGTGGCCACTTGGAGCAGTTTATTAATGCAAAGAAAAACATTACAGAGATATTTTACAAGAGAGTTTCTCATAATCGATCATTGACAAATGGCCTTCCATCCTCTTGAAATAGAGATCATGGACCAATAGAGTGTTAAGCCATGGATCAATGGCCATTAAGATCGAGGATAGTATGAATTGTGGGATCCCTCTATGTTGGGAACATATCGTGACCATCATATTTCCTAACTACAAATGCATACTAATGAATACTAAAGAAACACACTAGAAAACACACTTTTACCTGATGACACAATAGACCAAGTAGATATTAACTAAATCCTAAGTGTCTAAATATCCTAACATCCCCCCTTAAGAATGACTTGGGATAGGATTGAATGATTTACAATAGTGACACAATAGGAGAAGGAAGGAGGCATTAGATCCTAACCCCCCTTAATGACAACTTCCTGAAATCCTAACATAGATCGAAGTTTGGAAAACTTCGCTTCTGTAAGAGACTTTGTGAAAAGTCTGCAACTTGATCTTCTGTAGGGAAAAAAAACACTTCAATAACTTGATCATGAATGATATTTTTGAGGAAGTGCATGTGTAGCTCGATGTGTTTGCTACGTGTTGTCGCAAGAGTTGACTCTAGGCTGTAATAGAGCCAAGCCTTAACACATTTTTAAAAGAAAAATTTATTTGTTGTTCGGAGCTTGACTTGGGTTGCAGCAAGCCAATCCCTGAAAATTGATTTAGAGTGTACTTCTGACCTAATACACTCAAAGAGAGTTCTCTCAAAAACCAAGGGCTCTTTACCCAGGAATATTCAATAATCACAGTAAGAAGGCCAGATTTCTTATCAGAGAAGATTTTTAATAAGGTTGGGGGTTGCACAGATTTGAAAAGACCTATTGGGTGATGGAGTCAAGTGAAAACCAAATAAAAGAGATCATAGCAGTGATCGTATTACTTGTGAAAAATGAGGCAAAGCAAGTCTATCTTTCATCAATTAATAATCATGATATAGTAGCAGAAAAAGAAAAGGAAAAAGGCCATCACAGTGAAAGCATCGATCAAGGATGAATTTTCACTRCAACTTTAGAGGAAAAAGAYTRAAGGCTGAKAACTAGATGYAGAGCACTTATMTGGAGTGAATTCTGACCAGTCATCATGGAAACGCAACACATATATATCAACTGTGTGTAAGGAGCATATAAAATGAATTCCAAACAAATTTTAACTCAGTTGAAAAAATGAAGAGATATACAATATGACAATGACAACAGAAAGAACATACTGAAAAAATCAACCGTGATGAATCTCACAATATCAAGTGAACGCGTCGTCTGTATAACTCCATTCTGGGTTTTCAAAATATCTCAGCATTTCAAAAGGACCTCTCTCCAAAAGAGGTTTCCCCCCCGGCCCCCCTATTACAATGGATGAACCTCTATATAAATTCCCTCTCTCAAGGAGGTTGAATCTGCGTCATAGGATACCTAACAGAAAATGAACTAACTTCGACTGTCTTTAACCAATCAAAACAGTAATCTGAACTAATTTTTAAAGCACAAACAAAATCCTAATTTCTGAACTGTTTATAACAGTCTATACATTTGATTCACCTCCATGCGCAAAAATCTCTGAAGTTTTCGGGAGTTCATAATGAATAACCAGATCAATATTAGGAATATCAAGACCATGGAAAGCTACATCAGTAGCAATTAGCACATTAAAGCGTCCCTTCGCAAAACCCAGCAAGAGTCTTCTCTCGTTAATTCAGTGAAATATCACCATGCAGAAATTCACGAGAAAGGACTCGACCCAGTGCCATTGACATACTATCAACATCTCACTTTGTTTGATTTAAAACGATACATTTAAATATTTCCTCGAAAGCCTCTGCACCCAGACATGCATTGTAGCAGAAAAAACATACTCTGATGTTTTTTCGGTAGTGTTTTCATCAAAGCTCACCTTAAGTATCTGGTCCGCTCATCCAAAACAATAAAATGTACTTCTGACAAGACTGCTGCACCTCGATTGATTATATCAACAAATGCAACCAGGTGTTCCGACAACCATATCTAAACCTTTTCCAAGAAGATTGATTTGGCTCATTATAGGTAAACCCCCATAACAGCCTGAAGAAGATTCTTTATCAACCTGTTTTGCAAGTTCTCATGTTGGAGCCAAAACGAATGCCAAAGGATATGACCCACGCTCATTTTTATGGTTAAATGATTTTGTCCAGGATTGGAATTCCAAAGGCGAGAGTCTATCCAGTTCCATTACAAGCTCTGTGATTTGATGCCATCAAAAGAACGTGTCCAAAATTGATTAATATAATGAAAATATTAACAAACGGAACCCTACCCGTCGGCGCAATTATTGGAACCATGAATTTGGCTTTCGGACTTTTGGAGGAAGTGGCATAATGTCAAAACGATGGTCAAAATCCTGAAATGGCGAGATTGGTGCTCTTCGTGGTGTTTAGTGCATGCGGCATGTGTTGTAATGTATTTGGTGATTTATTTGTTGTTTGCACTCAGGAGGTTTCTCTCTAGTCGGTCCACATCTTTGAACAATGTTTCCTTTCGTCATTCAAATCTTTGTGGTTGAAACAGGTAGAAATAAATTCTACACCATTGTTTGCCTTTGTGAAAAGAATGACATATTAGAAGCATTTGCATATTGCAAGTGTTATTGTGCTACATTTAAAATAGAGATGCCATACTTACAGTGAGAGACCTCAGAACACAAACTTTCTTCCCAAAAGGCCCTACAATAACTTCAACAAATCTGATGCAAGTTATAGATAATTTGGAAATAAGATGTGATCCTCAAACACATTTGGGATGAAAATACTGAGTAGAGAAATTTCCAAAATATGTTACAACACTATGCTGATGTTGAACTGGGTCTTTGGTGAGCTTGATGGCACTCTAGGTGTCACATTAAAGGCTAGTTGGATGCTGGTGCTGGAATCCAAACTCTGAAAGGATCTATCGAAGCCACAAGGCTCCCTGACTTGCATTTACCACTGCTCGGTACTCTACTTCTGCTAAATAAAGTGCAATAGCCTGTTGTTTCTTATAGGCCCAAGTGACAGGTCTTGAACCAAGGCTGAAAACATAACCTACAGTAGACTTCTGATCATTAGGGTCACCAGCCCAATCTGAATCAGTGAAACCAACCAATAAAGGAGTCCCCACTGAACTGTAATGTATCCCAAACTGAACTGTACCATGAATATAGCAGAGTATCCTTTTAGCCTCTTTCCAATGGCTTTCATGGGGCGTTTGCATATAACGGGCAACAAGACCAACAACAAAGGAAAGATCAGGATGTGTATGAGTCAAGTATAAGAGGCTACCAACTAACTGATGGTACAGGGTGGCATCAACTTTAGGAGAAGTACAAGTGGCAATAAGCTTGACTCCAGACTTGAAGGGAGAAGGGGTTGGTTTACAATCATCCATGTGAAAGCAACGAAGAAGGTCACAAGAATACTTAGACTGGGAAAGAAAAATTCCTTCATTGGTTTGCAAAACTTGGAGACCAAGGAAATAGTGCAAAAATCCTAAGTCTGTCATTTCAAATTTCTTCTTAAGGATGGTTTTCACATGGTTTAAAAGTTTTGAGTCACTACCAGTAAGGATAAGGTCATCAACATAAAGGAAAAGGATTATGAGATGGTTTCCAAATTCCTTGGTATAGACATTAGGATCAAAATGGCATCTAGAGAATCCAGTGGCAATAAGAAAGGTTTCCATTTTGGCATACCAAGCTTGGGGATCTTGCTTGAGACCATAAAGAGATTTCTTAAGGGAAAAAACAAGGCTAGAGTCATTCTGGACATAGCCAGGAGGTTGTTCCATGTATATTTCTTCTTGCAAATCTCCATTCAAGAAGGAGGTTTTAACATCCATATGATGGACCTCCCATTTATGTGAGGCATCAAGGGAAAGAACAAGGCAGATGGAATTCATTTTGGCTACATGGGCAAAGGTTTCATGATAGCCAATTCCTTCAACTTGGGAAAATCCTTTGGAAGCTAAACGAGCCTTGTGTATTTCAACACTTCCATCTGATGCATACTTAGTTCTATAGACCCATTTACATCTGACAAGTTTTCTTCCTTTTGGAAGAGGTACAAGATCCCAAGTATCGTTTTCCATTAAAGAATGATACTCTTCATTCATTGTTGTATCCCAATATGGATGATCTGAAGCTTCTGCAAATGTCTCTGGATCATGAGTTTCTGAAACTTGAGACAAAAGAGAAGAGTATCGCAGGAACTGTGAATGTGTCTGACACTAATCTGAAGGATCACTGACAACATCACCATTTGCTTCTCATGTTGAACAGACCCATCTAGGAAGCAATGGAGCTGGTGTTGGTTCAGGTTCAAAGGACTCATCTTGAGGATGGTGAGTAGGCTGAGGTGAATTTTCATTCTCACTATCATCATCTGAAGAAGAAACCAAATCAGAAGAAGGCACAAACGTCGAATATGACTCGCAGGCTAAAGAAGGCACAATTGTTGAATTAGGCTCATAGGCCAAAGAAGTCACAAATGTCAAATTAGGCTCATAGGCGAAGAGATTTTCATCAAATTTAACATCTCTTATAATAATAATTTTATTACAATGTGATTGAAGAAGTCTGTAACCTTTGACATCTTCAGAATAACCAATAAATACACACTTATCACTTTTAGGCTGCAATGCTTTCCTTTTCTCATCAAGAATGTGAGACCATGCTATACTGCTAAATAAAAATAAGTGACTTACATATGGTTTAATTTTAGTCCAAGATTTTTCCAGTGTTATATTTTTAAGAGCCTTTGTGGGAGTGCGATTTACTATGTAATTTGCATAGTTGATGGCTTCCACCCAATACTTTAGACTTAATCCCTTAGATTGGGTCATACAATTAGCCATTTCTTTTAATGTGCAATTCTTTCTCTCAACAACACCATTTTGTTGTGGTGTATATGGAACAATGTGTTGCATTTGAATTCCCTGTGTAGTGCAGTAATTTGTAAAAATATTGTTCACATATTCTCCTCCATTATCTGTTCATAACCTTCGAATTTGATGTCTAGATTTCTTTTCTACAAGGGCCTTGTAGGCCAAAAACTTCGCGCTTAAGTTTTAAGAAGTAAACCCAAGTATGCCTGGAAAAGTCATCAATGTAAGTTAAGAAATACTTGCACCCAGAAAAAGAAGGAGAAGAAAGTGGACCACACAAATCACTATGAACAAGATGCAAAGGACCCGAGGCATGCCAAGAGGCATGCTTTTCAAAACTATCCCGATGATGTTTGTCGAGAAAAAACCCATCACAAACACCATCTTTTCATGAAACAATAGGAAGACCAATCACCATCCGTTGATTACATAGTTGTTGCAATGAGCGATAGTTTAGATGACCAAACCGCTCATGCCAAAGTTTGCTCAAGTCATCACTATGAGCAATAAAAACTGATGAAAAAGATGATGACGCAAGGTTTTCAAAATTTTACAACCAGGTAATATCATTAGCAATTCCAGTTGCATGAATATGATTAGGATCTTTTATATCCTTGATTACGACTTGGTGAGGTGAAAACTCTATGGTTTTATCTTCACATGAATGAGTGATTTGATATACTGATAGAAGGTTACAAGAAAGACTTGGAACACATAGTACATCATTGAAATGGCCATTTTCTACTTGTACTGTTCCAGATCCTTCAACACTAAGAGATCTATCATCACCAACAAATATTTTCTTGGTGTTACATTCATTTAGAGTAGAAAATATGTCTCTATCCTTAGCCATGTGATAAGATGCTCCAGAATCAATAAGCCACTTATCAGAAGTAGAAGTAGAAGGTGTATTGAAGGAGAAACCAGAAGAAGAAAGTGCGTGTCCATGAGAAGAAGAAGAATAATTAGGATCAATACTGATGTTGTGCTTCTTCATCACTGCTTCTAAAGATGCCATCTTGTCTAAACATTTGGACTCATCATGACCATCTTTATCACAAAAGTTGCAATGTCTGTCAGTCTTCTTATTTTTATATTTTTCTCCTTTGTCTCCATTCGAAGCAAAAACTATTTGAGTGGGTTTGGGACCCTTATATTTCTTGTTGTTGTGGTGAGGATGTTTCTTCTTGGGATTATTGGGTTTATCTTTCTGCTGGGAAACTAAGGCTTTGTTGGAGGTACCTACAGTGTTGATCACTCCAAGTTATACAAGCTTATATTCCTCTCTAATCAAAGCACCACAAAAGGACTCAAGAGTGGGTTTTTCATAAGCTTTCCTAGAGCCTCTTTCATGGCATAAAAGGTAGATACAAACAAAGAATATGCACTACCTAGCTTAGAAAGAATAAGATAGATGCAACACTCTTCCTCCATTTTTATCTTACATTCTGCACATAAAATTTTGAGTGTTTTAAACCTAGATAGATAGTCTCCAAGGCAAGAAAAATCACTTGTACTCAAGGTCAATACTTGATTTTCTAACTGTTGTGCTCGAATAATATTGAGTTCACCAAACACAGATTCAATCTTTTCCCAAGCTTCTTCGGGGTCATCAATTTCTTGGAGGTGGTATCTTAAATAAGGAGAGATTGACATTCTGATTAGTCCACGTGCTTCATCACTCCTATTAGCCTATTTGGCTTTCTTATCATTATCATTGAGTTCTTTTTCCTTTCCCAAGGTAATCTGGTACAAGCCTTTACTTCTTAATAAATCTTCCATATGAGATTTCCATTGGAAGTAGTTGTTGCCAGTAAGCAAGACATTACTTGTATAATCCATATTAAATATGCAGATAATGTGAATTTAAAAACTGAAACTGATGATCTGGATGGAAAGATCTCGAAAAGTTATGTGGTTTTAAAAAAAAAACAGCACTGAAAACGAACTTCCAATGTGAGAGTTATTCCCTTTTAAAAAAAGGCATAAACGGTAACCAACTGACCACATGATAGTGTAAGTTTCTTTATGAAGTGACCCACTTTTATAAAGAGAAGTGGGGATCACATTTACAATGAAGTTACTTCATAACAAAAAAGATACATGAAAAATAAATAACTCTAAAATAAAATATTAAAGCTACTTATAGTGATTCACTTTTATACTTGAAGTGAAATACACTTTACAATTTTAGCATGAACTTTTTCAAAAAGGTAACAAAAGAGAGACTTGAACTCAAGACCTCTTACTTAATAAGGCAAGTTTTAACCAAATGGTCTAGCAAAACATATTGTAATGTTCAGAAGGAGGATTGGGGGTGTATTTTTTGTTGTTGTTGTGCAAGACGGCCTTGGAGAGCGTGCTAAAAAAAATATATTTTCACACAAGAAAAAAATTTCGCTTCTCGATGACAGAAAGGGTTAGATGTCGGTTAGCTTACCCGAAAGATGCACCTTTTCCTATCTGTTTTTGATTTTCCTAGATCACACAGGGTGTGGGGAAAAGAGCATACACAGATATAAAAGAGTAGCAACCCAGAAATAAAAAAATACAAACCGAAATAAAACCAAAATAAAACTTTGCAGAAATTTAAAAAATGCTTATTCAGGCTTTATACCTCTGGATATGACTGTAATGGCCATATCTTGGGAAAACAAAAACCTTTTCAAGCTAAACAAACAGTGTTCCTAAATGAAATGAGTTCTCTGAACACAATGGAACAATCCTGTCAGCCCAGAAATGTATGGAAATGACAGAAAAGGGAGATGAGGCAACTCGGCTTCACGATCTCAATCTACAACAGGAGAGGGTCTTCAAACATGCTCTGATACCATGTTCGACAACACAAGTATTCCAACAGAGGACAAACACCTTTAGTAACCACTCACATAACCATATCAAAGATCAACATACTGATGTTTTCATGTGGTAAAACCCCTACGGGGAAACATCCATGGCCCCAACGAAAGCGACCACTTGGAGAAGTTTATTAACGCAAAGAAAAAGATTACAAAGAGATTTTACAAGAGAGTTTCTCACAATCGATCATCGACAAATGACCCTCCATGCTCTTTAAATAGAGATCATCTACCAATCGGGTGTTAATCCATGGAACAATGGCCATTAAGATCGAGGAGAGTATGAAATGTCAGATCATTCTATGTCGGGAACATATCGTGACCGTTGGATTTCCTAACTACAAATGCATACTAAACCATACTAAAGAAACACACTAGAAAACACACTTTTACCTAATGAAACAATAGACCAAGTAGATCTTAACTAACTCCTAAGTGTCTAAATATCCTAACAGGTTCCTATGACTGTCTAATTGGGATGGATTGGTTGGACCAACACCATGCTATCCTAGAATGTCATAACAAGGAATTTACTTTCCTGGATGTGGAAGGGAACCTAAGAACAATACATGATTCCTAGGGCAATAAATGTCAAAGAAATCTCATCAATGCAGTTGAAGAAAAGTTACAGGAAATGATGTCAATTATTTGCAGCTCATATGGAAGAGACATCAACAGATAAGGTGTCAAATATTGAATATCATGTAATATTAAAGGAGTTTGGGGATGTATTTAAAGAAGTACCAGTATTGCCCCTTAAAAGAGACATTGATTTCTCCATAAATATGATGTCTGCAACAACTCCAGTATCCAAGACTCCCTACAAAATGAGTAAACCTGAACTGAAGGAGTTGCAAATGCAACTTGAAGAGATTCTAAAGAAGGGGTATATATGCTCAAGTTTGTCACCTTAGGGTGCCCCAATTTTGTTTGTGAGGAAGAAGGATTGAACTTTGAGACTCTGCATGGACTTCAAAGAGTTGAACAAGGTAATCGTGAATAATAAGTACCCTTTTCCAAGGATCGTTGATCTCTTTGTTCAGTTAAATAATGCAAAAATATTCTCCAAGGTTGATCTCAGGTCAGATTATCATCAAGTAACAATTAAAGAAGAAGAAATCAACAAGACTTCTCTCCAGACAAGGTATGGCCATTATGAATTCACAGTGGTTCCATTTGGGTTATCAAATGAACCAATTGTTTTTATGTGTTTAATGAATGGCATTTTCAGAGAGTACCTAGATAATTTTATCATTGTATTTTTGGATGAAATTCTTATATATTCCAAGTCGGAAGAAGAGCATGAACAAAACTTGAGGCTAGTACTACAGGTATTGAGAGAGCATCAATTGTATGCAAAATTGAGTAAGTGCTCTTTTACTAGAACCAAATCCATTATTTGTGGCATATCATATCAAAAATGAGGAAGGGATAGCAGTGGATTCTAATAAGATTGAGGCCATTAGAGGATGGTCAATACCTAAGAATGTGACATAGGTCAGATCATTCATGGGCCTTGTAGGATACTACTGAATATTTATTGAAGGATTCTCAAGGATTGCACACCCGATCACTTCCTAGCAAAATAAGGGAGTGAAGTTTCAGTGGACAGTGGAATGTGAAAAGAGTTTCTAGCACTTGAAGCATATATTAACCAATGCTCCAATACTAAGGATTGTTGATCCAAATGAAGACTATGTTGTATGCATTGATGCATGTAGAGAAGGACTTGGTGGAGTCCTCAGTTAGAATGAATATGTTGTATGTTATGAATCAAGGAAGTTGAAGGAGCATGAAAGACACTATGATACTCATGATTTGGAGTTGGAAGCCATAGTGCATGTATTGAATATGTGGAGGTGCTACCTCATGGGAAAAAGGTTTGAGTTGAGGACATACCATAATGGTATGAAATATTTATTTGGACAACCAACTCCAAATTCTAAACAAAGCAGATGGTTAGAATTTCTCAGTGAATATGACTTTGATATAAATCATATCAAAGGGAAAGATAACAAGGTAGTTGATGCACTTAGCAGAAGAGTGCATGAGTTACATGTTGCAACCATCAACATGTACCAATCCCATTTGAAGGAATGAATCTTAGAGGCTACAAAATCAGATTTACATTACATGGAAATGGTAACAAAATTACAACAAGGTATTTTTATGCAAGAAGTTGAAAATTACAAGTTGGGAGGGGACGAAGTTCTCATGTAGAAAGGATGAATTTATGTGCAAAATTCCAAGGAATTGAAGAGTCTGATATTGAAAGAAATGCATAAGGTACCTTATGTTGGGCACCCAGAGTATCAGAAAACTATTGTAGTTGTCAAGAGCCAATATTATTGGCCATGCATGAAGAAAGAAATTGCAGAGTTTATTTCCAAATGTTTGCAGTGTCAAAAGGTCAAGGCTGAGCATAGACACCCAGCTAAATTGTTCTAGCTAGTACTCATTTCTGAGTGGAAATGGGAAGTTGTAACAATCGATTTCATCACCAAACTTCCCAGAACAAACAAGCAACATGATTTTATCATGACAATGGTGGGCAATCTTACCAAATATGCCCATTTCAGTCCAATGAAGATCACTCACAAGGAAACTAACATTGTTGATATGTATATGAGAGAATTTTCTCGATTTCACGGTATTCCCAAGACAATTATATCTGACAGAGATCCAAAGTTTATATCAAAACTTTGGAAAGTATTATTTAAAGGATTTGGAACAAATTTTAATTTCAGCACAACTTATCATCCAACATTTGATGGACAATTAGAAAGGGTGAATCAAGTGATCAAAGATATGTTGAGGATGTATGTGATGGAAAAAATAGAAAAATGGGAAGACTACCTACACTTGGTAGATTTTTCTTACAATAATGGGTACCAAACATCTCTAAAGATGAGCCCATTTGAGGCACTTTATGGAAAAAAGTGCAACAAACTTGTAAGTTGGGACAACCCAAGAAGACAAAGCAGTGGTTGGGACATAATTGATTAGGGAAATGGAAGAGCATATGTTAAAAATTAAACATAATTTAAAGGATGCTCAAGAAAGGCAAAAAATCTATGCAGACAAGGGCATAACCCACAAGGAGTTTAAAGTGGGTGATCATGTATTCTTGAAAGTGAAGGCCAATAGAAGTTCCCCGAAGTTGGGAAATTGTTCAAAGTTGGAAGCTCATTTTTGTGGGACATTTGAAATACTAGAGAGGATTGAGACTGTGGCATATATTCTTGTGTTGCTTGCATTCGTGTCTATTCATAATGTATTCCATGTATCATTTCTCAAAACATACATACCTGGTGCTAATAATTTTATTGATTGGAAAGTGATTCAAGTGGTGCAAGAAGGTGCTTTTCAGGTGCATCCAATGTGTATTCTGGACCAGAAGATCAAGCAACTATGGAATCGATCCATAGAGCTAGTAAAGGTCCATTGGACCTGGTACGATCCTAAGGATGCAACTTGGGAGTACAAGGATGCTATGCGGGAAGAATACCCACATATTTTTGAAATTTTTTGAAACTTTTGGTTTTACATGTAAATAAGATGCATTAAGGACAATGCATAAAATAAGGGGAGGGGGGTGTAACAACCCAAGACCGAGTCCTAGCTGTAAATGTGAATATGTTTTGTAGGCTGGTGGGCTAGTTTATTATAAGCCAAAAGGCTAGTGTGATGATTAGGCCAGAGAGCCTAGATGCTAAAGGCTAATGAGTCTATTTTTGTATATGTAAACTCTCATATAATTAATATAATACATCATTGTGTGTAGACTGGTCACGATAAAAGAGTATGGGGGACTAAAATCCACTAGGAAGCAAAAGGGAGGGGCTATGAGACTAGGAAAAGGGGAAAATATTTAGGGCTTAACTCCAATAGAATATTATATTATTATTTCCTAAAGACTATGCTGAGGATAATTATTTTATCCTAAGTCTCATGGAAAAGAGAGTGAATTATAAGTGGGAAGAAATGATATCCTTGAGAGCCATGTGTCATCAAGGGAATGCCAATTTATGTGGATGATTTTCCCATTCATGGGGGGCATTCTTCCCACTCAAGGAGCCATTCACTCAGTGAGCCATTTTTCTCCCTAGTTACCCTCGTTTTTTTAGGTATCTTCCCTCATGGAGGCACAAACTCAGCCATTTAAGCAGGGAAACATTCTCCCCCATTCACCAAAACATTCATGCGGTCTTCCATTGACTCTGTCATTTGAACCTATCCATGCCTCATGCACACATTCAACAGTGATTCCATGCAAATCCTATTAGGCATAGTGCACTTGTACTTTTCCTGAGCCCATATCGTTCCTTACCTGAATGTTGTTTCTACCAACACAGCTACTGGATTGAGCATGGTGGATACCCTTACCTGTTCTATAACCGAACTTTGTTGCTATGATCACCTTACTTGATTGACTTAGGAGCTGGACAAAAGAAGCAAGTTGTCAGGCCTATGGGTTTGAAGAGGCGGGTTATTAGGGTTTTGGATTGGAGAAATAGGTTGTCCGACCTGTACGCAACTCTCTCCTAGTGAGAGAGGTTGTTGGGAAGGGATTTTCTAGAGGGAG
The DNA here is from genome assembly GCA_009831015.1 of Picea engelmannii. Classification (NCBI taxonomy): domain Eukaryota; kingdom Viridiplantae; phylum Streptophyta; class Pinopsida; order Pinales; family Pinaceae; genus Picea; species Picea engelmannii. The sequence goes on from ML807334.1 coordinate 114,079, forward strand.
CCCAAATGCAACTTTAGTGCTCTGAGAATTCTTGTACGGCCTGTTACTGAAGTGCTGGAAGGGAAGTGCGCAGCCAAAGGACTATTGAGCAGAGAAGGGGCACACCTCCTCGGGTGGGACAGGCATGTGGGGAATGAGAGGACGTAGTATGTTAGTGTGAGTTGACTCTTGGGATTAAATCCTTCCTGTTGACTATGTAACTTCCAATTGTCTCAGCCTAGCCTAGGAATCCCTTTACCCGGGTGGAATTTAGTCCTAGCTCAGGGGTTACCCACTGCTGAGAGTGATGAGAAATGTGGTCTAATGTTGGGAGGATCATGGAAGTTCTGCATGCAATTGGTGGTCTCCTATAAAAAGATAAGTATCAATTATGTGTTCAATTGCATGTTGTGTATTTGTACATATCTTATATTTACGAGTATTGCCTGTATATGTTGTATGTATAGGCTTACCGTTATTTCTGCATAAATCTGTGTATTAGAAGAATGTATTTGTATGTTTTAAATTGGTATAAATATATATAGTAGAAATGAAGAATTGTTATGTGGCATAGCCCAACAACCTAAAGTTAGGGATGCTACAATTTGGTTTCAGAGCCTCGTAAGAGGGTGTTATGGAGTATAATGCCATGACCTGTGTGGCATGGGGATGTTAAATAATTTAATTAAGATAGGTGAATTTGATGAATAATTTATGGAAAAAGGCATGGAAACTTTATATTTCGACCCTCAAAGTTATCCTTAATGGTGTATTAAGTCTTTTGTTGGCCCAAATATGTTTTTTTTATCCATAAATCTACATTTTTTTTCACTTGTAAGACTTTGAGAGGGAGCTTGGTAAGATTTACCACCTACACACCTTTTTATTATCCCCTTTCATATTTTCTTTTCTTTTTCCTAGTCCTTTTTCTTTAGATATGCATTTTTAGCATAGGAATTTGGGGCTAGGTGTTTTTAATGAAGTGGCATATCTCTATCCTTAATATTTCTTTATTTTTTAATATTTATGCTCTTCTCCTCTAACATTTTTGGCTTAATTTTTTACTTTTCCTAACAATGTTCTTCATCTACACCTTTGTGGATGACTTTTGATAAGTCAAATATAAGCAGTGATAGTGTTTCCTTTATGAATGGTATTATAGTGAAGGGGAATGCTGGAAAATGTTAAACATGGTTACAATATGGATATGCTACTCAACCAAACCACTAGTATTACATATAGTCCTAATTCAAGCCATAATTTATCTAGGGGAAACATGTTCCCCCATGGTAAAAATCAGACAATATAATAAAATTGTTAGTGTTAATCAGTGTTGTAAGATATAACCCATTTTAATTACTTTCATGATAGGTTAGAAACAATCACACCACTTCTAAGTAGAAAATCATCACATAAAATCATAACACATCAACTGAAATATGAAGATGAAGTACCATGATCACAAGCACATATAGTCTGAATTGTAAATCATAAGAGATTTTATACCATGCTAGAGATAACTAAATAAGCTCATGTATGATTTCAGACTAGAGCGGTTAGAAGATCAGGGATAAACTGGCATATATGAGAAGGTAGATCATCTAATAAATATCAATGCACCATTGATAAGGTGGTCTCACTGTAGTTTCCCTTGAGGGGGAAACATCCTCTAAAGTTGAAAACATCTTCATGGACACTTTGTAACTTTATCCCTTGTTATATTCCACTGGAAATCCATATGTTGGTTTAGGTTTGTTTATGAAACTTTTTTATTTGGCCCCATGGTGAGGCTTACCTTAAATCATTCTTTGACAACCTCAACATGTTATCCCCCCATTCAACTTTGAATGGAAATCCAAAAAAATAACTATGTCCCCTTCTTAGATTTCTTAGTTTCTCGACAACTTGATGGTTCCCTTTCCCACAAAGTGTATCACAAAAAGTACCACACTAATAGATACCTTCATGCCTAATCCCACCATCACCCTACCCAAAAATATATTGTACTTAAAACTCTTATCCCTAGAGATTTTTGAATTTTATCCCCCAATGTCTAAACAAATAAATAACACACCTTACTAAAATACTCCAAGCTAATGGATATCCTATTTTCCAAATCAACAAAAACTTCCATACCATTCTCCTCTCAAAAAAAAAAAACTATGTCCAACATTCCCACCTCCATTCCTCCAACTAGATATCAAATTTCTTTAACTTACATTCATTGTATTACCAATCATATCGCCAAAATATTATCAAAGAAGAACATTAAATATTTAGTTAGGCCTCACAAGACCCTTAAATAATTATTCAAAGGCATTAAATATAAGGTAAACTCTCTTAATTCTGAAGGTGTTTACCAAATTCCATGTTTGTGTGGAAAATCCTACTTTGGCCAAACTATTCATTCTATCCAAACCTATCATGAAGAACATATAAAAAATACATTTCACAATTGTGTTTCCAAATTTTCAATTCTAGATCACTCCTAGAACACTAAACATCTTTCTTTTTATACCACACCAAAGTGCTAGCACCCACTCCTCATTATTCCACCTACATCGTTAGAGACACCCTCAAAATAAAAAAAAATCCAAATCACTATAAACTTAGCCCCTAAACTTTGCCAATAAACATTCAAATAAACTTAACCAACCATGAAAACCTATTATCCAAAGGCTTCAATGTTAAAAAATGTATGATTTTTCGATCCTTCTCTCATCCCTTGTTTTCCATTATTTGTCAATCAATTATGCTCTCTATTGAATTTATTTTAGATTCCCTTCCTTTTCTTATTATTTTCATTTATTAACCTATATATTAAGCTCTCTACTCAATTTCTTTTAGATTCCATTCCCTTTCTTTATTTCTTAATTTCCACTTCAAAGTTTTACATTACCTACTTAAATGTTCCAAACACCCCTTTTTTACCCTTATATACACCCTTCCCATTTTTTACCCCATATTACCCCCTAGGTATACTATATATTTCCTAAAACCTAGTCCAAAATTCATTGTGCACTTTCCCTCATTCAAAGGATGGTACCTAGGGAAAACCAGGGGAGGATAACAATCAATGATCCCAATGACTAGAGCTAGACCCAATTGACATTTAATACACAATCTCTCTCTCTCTCTCTATATATATATATATATATATATGTGTGTGTGTGTGTGTGTGTGTGTGTGTGTGTGTGTGTGTGTGTGTGTGTGTGTGTGTGTGCGTGTGTGCGCACACAATCATTGTATTATTACTATATGCTTCTATTCATTTGTTTCAATGCCTAGATATTCGAACAAATGAAAATTTTATGCATCGAATTCATGGACCAAATAATTTCTTTCTTTAGTTATTTTTCTATCGATTTGTTAGTTATTTTTTCGTCTTATCTTCCCTACTTTTAGTAATATTAAATTGGCCATTTATTTCTATGGATAAGAGCTACGTCTTTTTATCTTATTTTTGACCTTATCTATTGGTTAATCTTCTCCATTATTCTAAGCTTGTGATCCCTTGATGATGGGTGGAGTGTCCACTCAAAATGTTCAGAAATGTTTTGAACTTATACACAATTTAATTATATAAGAATCCTCCACAATTATAAGCAACTGTGAAAATATGCATTCTCAAAGTGAAAAGTGTAAATTAAATACAAGTTTGAACTAAGAAGGCATTAAATCTCTTTCATTAGTAGTATAATTAAGTTGAGTATATTTTGAATATCATGTGTGGAAAGTAGTAGATTTCATTTAAACATAAATGGAATTAATTGATGGGTGGTTGAGAGGATAAATTGTTATCCGTTCCAACTGGTTTCATATCCTACTTATGACATGTGAACTCACTTTTTGTGAGACAATTGTTGATTGAGGCATGCATGATATTAGAAATTTCATTCTCACCTATAGGATATACGGTGGGATGGATAGTTATATGTAAAAAAAAAACAAGGCATTAAATAGTTGAGGATGGAAAAGAGGAGCTCATCTTTACATAGTTAGGTATTTCCCCTAACTTCTTTGATGATGGCATATAATGTTTCTTCTCCTATAATTTCCTTGGTTTCTATTTCATCTGCAACACTAGCAACCATCAAAATGGCCTGGGAAATCCCCCTAAAAACCATGAAGGAATCTCTCTTTCTTGTGTACCTTGAAGGTTTGAAGCTATCTATGGAGCATCTCACTCAAGGATAGATCAACATGGTTAAGATGATGATCACCCTCTCCATCCTAATTGATATCTAAGATATTGGGAAAATTAACTTCTACTTGCATCATGGATTAATTTTCCACTTCAGAGGGTTCTAATCAAGGCTATCTAATCTCCTTCAATGGATCTCTCTCACATAGAAACCCATGCTTCAAGAGGGGAACTATATTTACCCATGTGTTAATGGTTTATTAAATGTGGAATTCAACTAAACATTAGACACATAACTCATCCTTAACTAAGGCCCTTTTCCTTGGGCCATGTAGGCTTATCCATGAAGCCTTATTTTCATACTCTCAACCCCTTATTTAGACTCTCTCTCTACCATGATGACCTGGGTAAGGCTTCCTAAATCGCCCTTCAATTCTTGTTGTATGAAAATTTGAGTGTGATTAGAAAATTCCACTTCCATAGTGGAGAAAGAAAAAAGAGGCCCATTACCACCTATGCTGGAATTTGTGTTGATATGGACTTGTATGAAGGACTCTTGGGAGAGATCACAATAGTAGAAAATGACTATCTCTAGAATCAATTATTGGATTATGCGAAAATTAAATTTAGATATAGGTCTTGTTATGGAGAAGTGCATGTTACATCCCATTACACCAAATTTTGTTTGGATGCCAACTTCTTAGGATAAAAATGAAAACACAAGAACAAATATATTTGAAAGTGACAAAATTCTAATGCTATATTGTGGAGAAAGACTTAGGGCCTAATAAAAAAAGATTTATCGTCAACCCTTTTGACACTTTGGATGAGACTTTAAGAATTCCTATTGAAAAAAATAACCCTTTGATAATGGAATCTTTGACACCTTCACATGAATAAAAGTGAAGTCAAAAGGACTTGTTGTGGGAACAAATGCCACAACCAAGATAAGAAGAGTGAGGGAGATAAGAAAAGGATGAGAAACACATAAGATCTATCCTAATTATAGCTCTAATGCATGTTCGAGAAATAAATAAAAAAACCCATCTACTGTGATGAGGTCAATGAGGCAGTAATTACCTTGAACCATCTAATTGACTAAAAGAAATGTGAAAATAACATTATGATCAATGAGACATAACTATTCTAAACAATATAATATATGTGAAAGCAACATGAACAACAACACCCTGGACTTTAAAAAAATAAGAATAAACAAAAACAATATAAGTGGAAGCAACATGAACAACGAGACCATTGGCTTTAATTGAATAAGAATAAACGAATGCGACTCATGAACTAACATATCGTATACAACCTAAATTGGACTCAAATAATAAACAAACATAATCCCCCGAGAAAAGGAAAGCCGCCACTAACTACATGACCAAATCATGAAAAGGGAAAAAAGAGGCATTTATGTTTGAATATATCAACAATTTGTAAGAATTTATTTTGTTTTTCACCATGTAAGAAAAAAGAAAAATCATGGAAAAATGAGAATCATGTATCTTTTCATCTCTATTATATAACAATGATAGAAGGTGAAGAATTTTTATTTTTTTAATTTTATAAAAAATTCTATTTTTATTAAAACTTTTAATGAACTAAAATATTTATTATTTAACAAAATAAAAAATAAAAATAAAAATAAATATACCATTTCTTTCATTATCAAAATTATATTTTAAAATACACATTTTAAATCATATTATATTATCACACCCATTAATATGTAAAATTACATTTTACTATTATCACACTAAACAACATATAAATAAAAATTTAGTAATTTATCCTAAAAAAAAATCATAATTACAATTAATTTTAAAATTATATTTTAAAATACACATTTTAAATCATATTATATTATCGCACCCATTAATATGTAAAATTACATTTTACTATTATCACACTAAACAACATATAAATAAAAATTTAGTAATTTATCTCAAAAAAATCAAAATTACAATAATTTTTTATTGTTTTAATTGAAATTATAACAAAATTCAAAGACACAATTTTTTTTAATTAAAAATATAACTATGTATCTTTAGATGACTGGTATAAAAATTGTTTGTAACGAAAATTCTCTTTCATAAAACGTCGAACAAGGTCGACGAAATCCAGATATATAATAACTTCGCAGAAACAATAATCTCATTTGTGATTTCTCGATATGAAAGAATATGAAACTTTTATCACTACTAAGTACTTCTAATCAGAATTAGGGTTAAGAATAGAATTAGGGTTAAGAATTTGGTTATGTAAATTTGAATAAAATTACTATTTTTTTTGTTTTTTTAATTGCATTTTTTTAATGTATAAATGAATTCAACATATTAAAAACCTTGAAACATTCAAATTATACAAATATAACAACTCAAATCTGAACATCCAATCATTCCTTTTCAAGTTTCTGACAAAATCAAACCAAAAAATAAAATCATTGAACAAATCATTTTCATATAATTTTGATTGAAAAAAATAAAATATTATTAAAAAAAAATTAAATTTACAAAATATATAATTAATTTTTATTTTAATTATAAATCTTAAAGTTCCATATTTTTAAATAATATAAATTTTATTGTTTAAATTATTATTAAAAAAATTATTTACTAAAAAATAATAATTTAATATCAATAAATCCCTATTTCAAAATGCTATTAAGAAATAAATTTATATGATTGATACTATCAGTTTACACACATCTATGAACAAAAATAAAGCTACACCATTGCATATCTTCCAACATATACAACATAAATGGGCTGAGTGTATATTGTTTTCCAACATACTTCCCTTAAACAAATTAACAATGGTTATAAATAATAGTAAGATTTCTAGGTCTTGGATATTGTTTTAGAAATGGTTTTTTGTTTTTTTCTTTGAAATTTAGTGACATAAATTTGTAAAAAAATAGTATTTTTTATTATTTAAAATTCATTTTTGAATGTAAAATTGGATTTAACATATTGAAAAATAATCATAAAAACACTAAAATTATACAAAATAATCACTTAAATCTAAAGATTTAACAATTTCTTATTCAATTTCCAAGAAATATCCAAAAAAAAAATCATTTCTTAAAAAATTTAAAATTTAAAGTCTCACATGTTTCGAAACCGCAAACATTCCACATGCACATGACAAAAAGTCAAACTATTCATAGTCCAGAGATGAAAACGTCCTTCGTAGACGTGGTGGCACAGACATAACTTACTAAAAGCAGAATTTTGGAAATAAAAAAAAAATCTAAAATGGAAATATACCAACAAACCTGGAAAAGGCCGAGTGGCCGGCGAGAAACAGCTCACAGTCAATTTTATATCTAGAGAATCTTCCTTGGCCTGAAATATCTATATTACTGTACTGTACATACTCATAAGCCAACCAATAATTAAATAATTACGTTGTCCGCGCTTTGTGCTTTCATGAAACGGGCACGTGAACAAAGTAAAACTTGGCTGGAGCTCGACCTATTTGTCGCTGTATCTTATGAATTTCCAGCCCCAAGTCTCGATCTCATTTATATAGAAAATAGGTCAGGGTACTGACCTTACTTTTCGACACAGTTGGGAGGCCCCTGACTCAATGGCCGAGGAAGTAGCGAGCGCGACCAGAGGAGTAGAGGATGTATCAGGCAGTGAAGAGGATTTATCACCAAGTCGAGAAATACTGAATATTTCGAGCAATGAAGAGGGTTTACTACCAAGTCGAGGAATACTGGGTATTTCAAGGAATGAAGAGGATTTATCAGGCAATCTTAAGATGGAGGAAGAGGTAGATTTTGCAAATTACTGTACATATCATTCATTCTACAGTTTAAGCAAGGTGCTTTAAAGTTTAAACATTACGGATTTGCTTTACCTTTTAATTATTTTTACTTGTGAAATATTATGGAAGCAGAAGCCAGGCTGGAGAAATTTTTTAGCTTATATTAGACCTGCAGTTCTGGTGTCCATAGCCTTCATGGATCCTGGAATGCGTATGTACTTACAAATCTTTAACAATTTTATTTTCATATGTATATTTGGATATCGATATTGATATTGAGAAAGGCGAATGGTAAATTCGATGTTTCTAATTCCGGTTGTGTCTCAGTGGCGTCTGATTTGCAGGGAGGGGCGAAGTACAAATATGAGGTATATAATAATATCGATAAGCTCTGGAATGAAACATTTGTTCTGGATTAATTACTTTTTCGATCAAAAGAAGTTGCAATTCATCCTAATACAACATCGTTTGTGCAATTTTATGGTGTTTTGTAGTTACTATGGGTTATTCTTGTGATGTCTATAAGTGGCTTGATTATTCAATATCTTGCATCGAATTTAGGAGTTGCAACAGGTCTGTCCTTCGTCTGTTTCCTCTGTCAAAAATTATATTATTTGAGATTATGTTCACCCGTGAACTGGCTAACCTATCAGGTAAGCATCTTGCGGAACACTATAGAGAAGAATATCCAAGAAATTTAAATTTTATCTTATGGTTCCTATCAGAAGTCGGTGTTATTGTAGCAGATATTCCTGAAGGTTAGCATTTTCATGAATGATGATGCACAGTAAACTTCGTTTATTTTGATTTGTGATGCAGTAAACTTCTTTTATTTTATTCGTGGGTTAAAATGAAACAGCAACTAATGCAAGATTTCAATGAAAATATTGATTTGAACTCCAATTTACTTCCTTCGTTGCGCTCTATCTTTTTTTGATCTCTTTCCTTCACTGTATTGATCATTTTTTGATCTCTTTCCTTCACTGTATTGATCACAGTGCTGGGAACTGCATTTGCTCTTAATATGCTGTTCCATATACCTACATGGGCTGGTGTTCTTCTAACCGGATTCAGCACACTGACCCTAATTGGAGTGCAGAGATTCGGGGTGCTCCATCCGATCCTTTCGACTATATTATATACATGTGTTTCAATACAAGATGGCATTTTATTTTTCTGAAGAAACCTGGTTACTTCAAAATCTTTTAACCTGTGCTACAAATTGGGACATTGCAGATGAGAAATTTGGAGGTAATCATTGCTTTTCTTGTACTTACAATGTTTGGCTGTTTCTGTGGAGAGCTGGCGTATGCAAAACCTAATCCCAATGAGGTCTTGAAAGGAATGTTCGTTCCTAATTTAAGTGGAAATGGAGCAACTGCTATTGCCATTTCTCTGATTGGAGCCTTGCTTACGCCGTAAGCCCCTATCACTTGGCTCTTTTATTTATTCATCTCAATGAGTATAAATGATGAGTATAAATGAGTATATTTGGCCAACACCAGTATTCTTATTAGAAATTTTGGTTAAACATTTTCCCCTTTTATAAACAAAATAAGTATTTAGTTGCAGATTATTTATCCTTGAATCTGAAGAATTACAAATGTAATAACCTATATATTAGCATTACAGAATTTATTACTCTGTTATTAAGTGTTTACTCATAATTTTCAGAAAATATAATTATCCACCATATCCAGGTACAATCTATTTCTTCATTCTGCCTTGGTTCTCTCCAGGAAAGTACCACCTACTGTTTCTGGAGTTAATGTAAGTACTCTTTAACAGATTAGAAAATCGATGTAGAGAACAATCCTTACTTTCCATTGATTTTTCTTTACAAATTAGGCAGGATTTTTGATGAATCGTTAGAATTACAGGTTTTCATTATTTAAATTACAAAATGGAATTATTTCAATTAGAATGAAGTCTACTAATTCCTCAATGAAGTCCAGTAATCCCTCCCTCCACTGTATCATATTTGTGAAATTACAAAATTTCATTATCAAAACCATAAATCTTAAGCCCCAAACTCCGTAAATAACTTGCTAAATAGAAACATTTGCTAGACAAATAAACTGCTTCCCGGGCAACCATAGACATGTTAAGGACTTATTAATCAAATTCAAAAGACTATGAAATCATCTTAAAATATTGTCTCTGTTCCAGTCGGTATGCAGGTATTTTCTCATAGAAACTGGAGTTGCTCTATTTATGGCATTCTTAATCAACGTCGCGGTTACCTGTCTGAGCGGGGCAGTCTGTTCTTCCCCAAACTTATCTACAGAGGATTTGGAGAACTGTGGGAACTTGGACCTGAATACGTCGTCTTTTCTGTTAAAGGTAAGCCGATCCTTCCATCCAAAAAAAAAAATCGTCTTTTTGTCAGTAGGCTTTGATTCTACTCCCTATTTCTCTTCCCGAGTTTCAAGCCGTTAGATAACTTTATAAGCGAACGGACTTATGCAGTAATCGTGACTTTGATTCTTTGCTCTGCTCTGTCGTTTGAAGGAGTTGGCTAGTTGTTGTAGTTGTTGTATGGAATGGTTTTTTAGTTGGAATTTGATAATATAAATTTATAATTATTAGTATTTTTTGTTATTCAGAATTCATTTTTGAATATAGAAATAGATTCAGTATACTAAAGTGTTAGAATAAAGCTTACTGTAGTAAGAGATAATGCTTACAGCTGTTGTAACTGTGAATTAGCCTTACAACTGTTGTAATTGTGAGTTAGCTGGTGTAACTGTGAGTTAGCCTTACAGCTGTTGTAACTGTGAGTTAGTTGTTGTAAATGTGAGTTTCTAGGTTAACTATTTTTAGCTAATCAGATCCACTTTCTTAGGATCTAGATTGTTAGGAGTGGGTGATCTGGATGCTATATATGTAACCTCCATTTGTCTGTGTAATACATTCTATTATTGTGTGTTAATCTTGTGCAATGGTTGCTCTCTCGATTTCTAAGTTGGTATCAGAGCAAGGACCGCCCCGACTCTCTCACTAGAGGGGCTGGAAGATGAGAGAAGAGTGATAAGTTGATTCGGTTGTAGGAGTAGATTAGGTTAGAGGCGTAGGAGAACTGACAAGGGTATCGCTGCCCAGATATTTGTTGATCAAACTGTGAGAGGTTAGACGCCTGTGCATTCGTTGATTAGTGACAACTGCGTGGAAGAAAATAGATCCAGATCTGCTTTGGCGTTGACAACAAGGTTCGATTTTCTCTCTCCGAAACTCTGATTCCTGCTACAATGGGCGGACTTTATGTTCGGCAAGTGTTTGAGTTGGTTTGGTAGATTGGTTGTAGTGTTACATATAGTGTGATGTGATTTGTGTATGTTATATATATTATTATGTGTGGTGTGTGGTGAGTTTAAAGTTTTTATATAAGTGTTTATGTAAAAATAAGAACTTGTATCTTGATGCAAGCTGGTAGCCCCAGT
>ML807334.1:147000-180933 GCA_009831015.1 Picea engelmannii
TATCTTCCTGATTCAGAGGTCCTTGCTTTCAGCCGTGTTTATACCCCATGAAGTATTTACACCCCAGAAGTATGTACACTCTTCCACGCGGGGGAGTGCAGAGGGGGGGTACCCCCTCTGTGGGGTCCGGGGGGGCTATCCCCTCGACTGGGGGCTCTGGGGGGTCTGGGGGAAAAAATTGCCTTGTAAAAGTATATTGTAATTTCATTGTAAATCTGGACCGTTCATTATAATGTCGCAGATCTAACGGTAGAGATTATGTTAGGGTTTTTTTCCCTATAAGGAAACCCTCTTTTATGAGGGAAATGTATTGTGGCTATGTATGATGGTGAATATTGTATTATGAGAGAGGAGACTGTGAGAGAAAGAAGAGGAAGTTAAAGTGGGTTTTGCTGTAGGTTGTATCCCTTCATTTGCTAGATAATAATAAAGGAAGGACCTGGCAATTTCTCTGGTGGACGTAGCCCACACTGGGTGAACCACGTAAATCTGTGTCTCTCTTGTATTGTGTGTCTTCTGTGTTTTATTTTTGCATTTGTTTTGTTTTATTGCTCCACGGTCGTGTTTTTCTAACAATAAATGCCATGGACAAATATTTTGATTATGAAGAGGTAGAAGAGGAGAAGAAGGTGAAGCATAAAGTCACTAGGATAAAAGGACATGTAACTCTATGGTTAGTTGAGTTGTAGGAAGACATAAGAAGAAAAAGAAAATCCATTATCAGGAGTTGGGAAAAAATGGTGGCCAAATTTAAAGGTAAGTTCATGCATAAGGATTATCATTTGAATTTGTTTATATAATTGCAAAAAATTATACAAAAAAATATGATAGTAAAGAAATACATAAAGGAATTCTATAGATTGAACATTAGAGTTGGTCACATTGAAAAATATGTTGAGAAGGTTTCTAGATACATAAATGGTTTGAGGTATGAAATTCAAGATGAAATCAATCTTTTCTCCTTGAGAACTGTTGAAGATGCATACCAAAAGAGAAAATGACCAGAAAACAGAACTAGAGAAACATAGGAAGGAGTCCAACAAGAGGTAGAGGAGAACCTAACAAAGGGGGATTTCAACCTTCAAAACAAGAGACATGAAGTTCAAGCAGCCAGTCATGAAGAGGAGACTCAAGAGGCATAATATTTTTCTTGAGAGGCCGAGGAAGAGGTAGAGAAATGAGATGTTACACATGTGGGAGAATAGGAGACATGTCATGGGATTGTCCAAAGAACAAGGAATTAGGTCAAAGAAATGAAAATATAGCACAAGAAAAGGAAGAATATGTGAAGGTAGTCACACAAGAATAAGTTCTCGAGGTAGGGGAATAATTGTTGATAAAAGGAGTTCTAATCAAATCAGAGAAGGAAGCTAAAGAACTAACCCAGAAGAAAAATCTATTTAGGACTGTATGCAAGTCAAGAGGTAAGTGTTGCAAAGTTATTAATGATAGTGGTAGCGCAGATAATTTAGTTTCCATTTAAATGGTAGAGCATTTGGGACTTAAAAGGATGGTGCATTTCACTCCCTATAAAGTGTCATGGTTGCAAAAATGACATTAGATTTTGTTGAATGAACAATGTAAAGTGGAATTTCATATTGGTAGCTACAAGGATGAGTTTTTATGTGATATAATTCACATGTTCTTCCATATTTTTTTGGGAATATGATCCAGGAGGATATCGGTGGCCACCCATCTATTCCAACTGGCTCAAAAACGTTTTTTGGCAATTTACTATTTTTAACAGCTTTTCAGGGCCATTTTTAGGGCGTAAACGACATTTTTTCATGATCGGGAACCTCAATATTCGTCAAAGGGATGATTGAGCCTATGAAATGAAGCTCCTCGTCAATAAATTTCAAACCAGATATCATGCACCTAAAATGAATATTGTATGCAAAAGTTACAACCCCGGGAAGTTGATGTACCAACTTACCCCAACGGGGCCCACGTGAATTTTGGCGCCTCATCTCCAGGGGTTAGCTTTATGGATGTCTAGGGATTTATCATTCATGTTTATTGTAAAAATGATTTCAGATCCTCATTGTACTCATCTTCTTATGAATGAGCGTAGCCGTCACATCTCTTCTTAGAGATAAGTTGTCACCATTCTAGTAAGCTTGTTTTTAGTCTGCATTTTATAGTTTTAGCATATTTCTTATTTAATAAAAGTTAAGTTTAATTGTACATATGTTATTATTCACTATTTATTTGTGCTAATATTATAAGTATTTTGTTTCTTTTTTTCCGCTCATAAATCTGGATCATTGGTATTAGAGTGGTCTTCTCCTTTTCGTTTTTAAGTGCATGTCCCCAACACGGACAAGGTATAGAGAGTTGGGTTTCGAGCTTGTTTCTCTTGAGTAAAAATAATCTCACGTTCCCAAGAAACTGTCCATGGAGGGAGAAAATAAATACGAAGGGACAAGAGATCCTTTTAGAATGTTGATCGAGGAATCCCTCAAGCGATAGAGGAATGAGATGATGGACAACTTTGTACAAATATTTTGACGACAATTGACAAGCGACACATCCACCTCAATCGGAGGCATCGCCCCCTTCAAGGTACAAATCAATCGATATTCCTATATTTGAAGGTCAAATAGATGTGGATGTCGTAGATAAATCTTTAAATCTTATACAAGGGTATTTTTCTATCCACAACTTTTTCGATAGAGAAAATATTACATTTGCACTCCTCAAGACTGTCCCCCATGTCAAATATTGGTGGGAGAGTTTCTGTGAGAAGAAGGAAATAGAGGGATCCACATTATTTGTAGTTTCACCCACTTGGCATTCCTTCAGGGATGTTATTAAGGAACAATATTATCGTGTTGGAAGTTATGATGACTTGTATACAAGATGGACCACACTACAACAAGAAAGAGACCAAACAATGCCAAAGTTCACCAATGTCTTCCATACATTGTGCACCAAGATGGGTATAAAATATTCTGAGTGACATTTGGTTCTCAAGTACCACGATGGTATGCATAGATACATCCAAAAATAAATGGATTTTTTGGACATCTCATCCTTGGGCACGACCTATCGATATGCCATCCAAATCGATCAGAAGCTTAAAAAAAAGACGTGGTAGTTTGGGTCTCGGAACCCCTCACAGTAGAAGAAGGGAAAGGGAAAACTTAGGAAAACCAGTCCAAGATACAAGTAAAGATGGAGAATGGAAAGACGAAGAAATATACCGGGAAGTGGTGTGACTTCCATAAGATCCCCTAGCATAAAATTGTTGATTATTGCTCAAGCCATTGGTGGCTGAGGTGAAAACCTATGAATCATATGCGGGTTCCAACTCTAATTCAAAAACAAAAAATGGGAGACTGATCATTGACACGGAACACAGTGCCACTGTTTCTACCATCAAGATCCATCTCGATGAACCTGATGAGCCAAAGGAAGGTGTGCACCTATTTCATTCACAAATGTGGGTGAAAACCACTCCACTGCACTTCATTTTTTATAGCGGTAGCCAGAAGAACCTCATCTCATTAGAGGTCGCCAAACGAAAATCCCTGCAGACAACACTGCACCCACAACCCTACACCATTTTATGGCTCCACCAAGGAAGTGATCTTTTCATTAGCCAACAGTGTCGCCTGTTATATGAAATAAAGCCATTCAAATATGAGGTATTGTGTGATGTTGCTCCCCTTGATTTTTGTGATGTTCTTTTGGGACAAAATTATTTATTGAAACATCATGGTATAAATGAGTCTAGGATTCACATTGTTATTATTACTTTGAACAAGAAATTGTACAAGATATCCGAGGTAGTCCCACCAAGTGTTATTTCCTTGATCTCTGCAAAGCAATGCAGGAAGGTCATTTATCATACCGGGAATTTTGTCTTCTTCGTGATTCGCTCTCAGAGGGAGAATAAAATTTCAACCACATCCATGGCCTCCGCATCCGAAATCTCCATGAAGGAGAAGCAAGTGGATAAGGTTGTGGAAGAATACAAAGAATTTTCTCATCACCTACTGGAGTACCTCTGCACTGTCAGGTCAAGAATCCCATCAGTCTAACTCCTAACACACCGCTACCCAATGGATCAGTATATCGTCGCTCTGTGTTAGAAAATGAGGAGATCAAGTGTCAAATCCAAAAACTCTTCCATAAGGGAACATTTGATCTAGCTCATCACCTTGTGGAAGCCCAATTGTGTTGGTGCAAAAGAAAGACAGGACCTGATGACTATGCATTGATTATCAAGCCCTAAATAAAATCATAGTCAGGAATCGATACCTAATTCTCTGAATAGACAATCTCCTTGATCATATCAAGGGGGGGAAATACTTCACTAAGATTGATATGAAGTCTAACTACCATCAGGTCCCAATAGAGAAGATAGATGTATGGAATATTTCCTTTAATTCAAAATAAGGTCTTTTTGAATGGTTGGTAATGCCATTTGGTTTCACAAATGACCCAACAAATTTCATGAGGATGGTGGACAATATCTTGCAGCATTTAACTAATTATTTTCTAGCGGTGTATCTGGATGACATCCTCATCTACAACAAGACTTTGGCGGAACACTTGTAACATATTAAACATGTTCTGCACACTCTATGACAACACAAGCTATATTCCAACTTGGAAAGATGCTCATTCGACAGGGACATGGTGCAATACCTAGGCTACATTTTTTATTCACATGGTGTGTATGTGGATCCAACCAAGATCCAAGTCATCCGTGACTAGCTATACACAACCATTCTCATTGATCTTCAAAGCTTATTAGGCCTTGCCAATTTCTATAGAAGGTTCATGTTGGGATTCTCCCATATTGCATGGGCACTCAACCAAGTAACCAGGAGTGGTGGTAAGTAAAACTTTGTGTGGGTCATATCCCAACAATAAGTGTTCGATGATTCGAAGTAGTTATTGTCCTCAACCCCAGTTCTTTCACTACCTGACCTGCAACAACCCTTTGAGATCGAGACATATTCTCAAGACTATGTTGTGGGCACAATCCTCACTCGGCACATCCACCCCATGGCTTATAATAATGAGACACTATCAAATGTCATCCGTAAGTACCCCAATTACAACAAAGAAATGTACTCCATTGTGAAAGTCTACTACCAATCTCAGGAAGAAGATAGTCATACACATTGATCATAAGTCACTACAGTTCATGTAGACATAAGGCAAATTGTAGAATGAATACCATCAGAAGTGGTCCACATATTTGCAGCAGTTCCACCTCAACATAAAGTATAAAATAGGAATTACCAAAGGAGTCCCTAATTGCCTTAGCCGACCTCCAATCGCGACAATCACCATGATGCTAGACTCTTATGATAACAAGACCACTAGATGGACCCACCTTTATGAGATAGATCCTAACTTTGCCAACACCTACCGGATGTTGGGTGCAAAGATATATGTCACTAATTTCCATCTTTGGAATGGGCTACTTTTCCATCTGGGCCATCTATATGTTCCATCAAGTGAGTGTGCGAAGTTGATTTGGGAATCCCTCTACATTAGGGTGGCAGGACACTTCGGTATTGAAAAGATAGTGGGGGTGTTGCAGGGACATTTCTACTGGCTAAAATTTTGACAAGATGTCAACAAGTATATATGGTCCTACACTGCCTATGCTATTTCCAAACCGACCACTAAGAAACAAGGCATGTACACTCCTCTACCTACGGCTGATAGGCCCTAGGAATCCATCTCAATGGAAAACATGTTGGGCCTTCCACCGACCAAGTGGGGAAATGAATATGTGTTTTTGGTTGTTGATCTCTTTTCCAAGATGGTGATTTTGGTCGCCTGCAAGAGGAGAATCATAATAGAGGCCACCGCCAATCTCTTTTTTGAACAAGTGTGGGTACACCTTGGGATCCCACAAACTATTATCTCATATTTGGACAATCGGTTCCTTGGCACATTATGGTCAATCCTCTGGTCACTTATGGAAAACAAGCTCACCAAATCCACTTCCTTCCACCTTGATACGGATGGACAAACCGAGGTTGTCAACTGGATGATATTGCATGTCTTGCGCGTGTACAATTACAAGCACCCATGCACATGGGATGAGATTCTTCTCTATGTTCAGCATAGAAACAATAGAGCCATGCATATCTCAACCAACCATAACCCCTTTCAGGTGGGGTTTGTATTTCAACCATTGGGTCCCATGGATGTTACACTATCCCTTGCGACCACCTAGGAACACTCATCGCATGTTCCAACTAAAGATGACAAAGCCACCTTGTTCATTGAGAGGATCTGTAACATCCACCAATAGGTTCAATACATTTTACATATGTCCAATGCCAAGTATAAGAAATTCCATGATCAACATTGGGTTCCACACCAGTTTCAAGTGGGAGACAAAGTTTGGTTTGACTTGCAGAAATAATGCCTTACATGGCATCATAGGAAGCTTCGCCCACTTTGTTATTGATCCAAAAAGATGATTTAATCACTGTGGTTGAGTTATTAATTGCATGTGTTAATTAACCATTTATGAAGTTGAACCAAAGAGGATGAATTTAATGAAGAATAATAGCAGCCATAAAACAATATACAAATCTGAACTGAAGAAATAAGAACAACAAACCCTAACATGAGAAGTGATAATGGAGTTTGGCACAAAATTGCCTACGTCTTTGTGCCTTTGTCTCAGTGGGGGAGGCTTCTTTATTAATTATTCAATTCTTTCAAAGTACATAAAAAGTACATCAAATAGATCTCATACTGGTCTCAATGTGTTCTTTTTTACCTCAGAAATCCAACACAACTGACGACACTAAAAAAGACTGAGTGTAGCTCCCGAAAATGGTCCGCAAAGGTCTCTTTCTCAACAACTTCCCTGCATAAAAATGACTTTGGCTTGGCTTTTCTTCATCATAACTCTACTCTGACTATCCTCCATGGCCTCAAATAGGCCTGGTTTATATAGATCTGAAGTTGGTTATCATTCCCCAACTTCCTCCCAAAATCTGGGCTCAAAAAGAGCCCAATATCCCCTAATAATGGCCAAAATCTTCAGTAACATGCATAAATCAATTAAAAATCCATACTGTATGGTTAAAAACCCACTTTTAGCCAAATATATGGGCTAATACCCCAAAAGGTGGTGCATACCCCCTCTAAAATGGTCATATGCACTAAATTTGGCCAAGCTCTAGCCCAAAGGGCTAAGCGTTGGCCCCAAGATTGCGCTAGCACCTGGTTTTGGTGCACATATCATAGAACCTCCCCTTTAAACGCGATCTGGTGGTTATGGGCCCTGCCTCTTTTCTGTTGATCTATGGTCACATTACCACATGCAACCATAGACTGGGGCTTAGCCCTAGCCCCCTCCTTTTCCACCATATTACAACATTCATTCTAAATAATGATATTGTGGCTTGTATACACAAGGCACATACATGGCGCGTTGGTGTTAGGTCTCTTCTCAAAGAACTTGGCTTGGTTGGTTGGCTGTGGGTTCAAAACCCATGGAACCCAAAACATTTTTAACTCGCCACATGTTTGATGACTGGGTGCCACGTGGCTACCCATGCCTGGGCCATGTGGCACCACTAGATTTGCCCAAATATTCACCACGTGTCCAATTATGATTGGGCCTTTCATCTTCCCAGTCAGTTGTTGTAGTGCTACCACATGTCTCTGCCACATCAACATCATTAAATAACTTGTGTGATGTCATGCTAACCTCATCATTGACTTTTTTCTAGTTGACCCCTTTAATTTTTTTAGTTGTTTGAGAATCTGATTAGAGTGCGATAACTCTCTCATACGGAGCCCGTTTGAGAAAGTAAATATATGGCTAGAATCAATGCAACGAGACAGTCACAATGGAATTGGTTTCATCCGATTCCGAGAAATTTTATTTTTGAGCCTTTTTTGGAATTGGGAAGCCTCCTGGATCCGATTCTGGATCAGTTATGGAACTTACACCATCAGAAAGGTTGTGGATGATAATTATTTTGATCTCAACATTCCCTCCTTCCTTTTCTTGCACCTAGTGTTCAATGTAGACCTCCTTCAACCTTATTTTCCACCATTATTGGACACCTCGAAGATAGAAAAACAATTGACACCAACAAAGATCAACCCCGAATACATGGAATAGTAATACACTAATCATATCATGGACACATAGGTCAAGGGAACATGCTAGTAGAGGATCCAAATTTATCAGGTTCTCAAAGCAGGGTAGCTCCTACACCAAGGGAAGTGGTTCATCTATGGCCAAATTCAACAGAAATTTCCTCATCTGATGGGGGGAATCAACGCAATGGATATTATTGATTCCTAAGGGATAAGGGGGGATGATTAATCCAAGAGGGTATTAGTGGCCACCCACCTATTTCAACAGGCTCAAAACAGTTTTTTGGCAATTTACTAATTTTAGCAGTTTTTCGAGTCCTAAACTTTCAGGGCCATTTTGAGGGCCTAAATGAAGTTATTTTTATGATTGGGAACCACAATTGTAGCTTAAGGAAAAAATGATCCTACAAAATGAATATCCTCTTAAATACCTTTCCAATGAGATACCATCTACCTAAAACAGAGTTCATATGCAAAAGTTACGACCTCGGGAAGTTGATGTACCAACTTACCCCAACGGGGCCCACATGACTTTTGGCGCTTCATCTCCTAGGGTTAGGTTTTTGGATGTATAGGGTTTTTCAATTCATGTATGTTGTAAAAATTATTTTAGAGGATCGTTGTACTCATATTCTTGCGAATGAGCGTAGACTTCACCTCTCTTCTCAGAGATAAGCTGCCACCATTCTAGCAAGCTTGTTTTTAGTTTGCATTTTACAATTTCAACATATTTATTTAATAGAAGTCAATTTTTATTGTATCTCTGTTATTATTCACTGTTTTTTTGTGTTAATATTATAAAAATGTGTTTTCATTTCATTCCTCTCATAAATCTGGATAAGAATACCATAGCAATATCATAGAAAAATGATCCGAAATTGGATTCAGAAGCCTGTCAGGGCATGAAAAATGCTCAAAAATGAAATTGCTCGGAATCCGACGAAACCAACACCATTGCGTCCAGCTCGTCTTGCAGATTCCGGAGGTATATTTACTTTGTCAAATGGACTCCGTATGCGAAAGTTATCGCGTTCTGATCGGAAGCCCAAACAGGTAAAAAGTCAAAGGTCGACTGGTCAAAAAGTCAATGCTGACATCAGCATGTTGACTGTGCAGTAGATGACGTGGAACTCTCTGGCTGATGGTGATTGGGCAGGTTTGCTGACAGGGCAGACATGTGGTAGGCAAATGGACCATTCAATGGTTGACAAGTGGCATTTGTCCATCGAATGGGAAAGTGCCACGTGGCACCCAGTCATCAGTCAATGTGGTATGTTTCAAAAAAAGTTTTGGGGTCCCTGGGTTTTGAACCCATGACCAACCACTAAGCCTAAGCGCCTTCACTTTAGTCCTATAACCATTGCGCCCAAATTAATTTATGTTATTAAAACCCACAATATTAATTATATTGTATGGTTATGCGCATAAAGGAGGAGAGGGGCCAACGCTTATCCCTTTGGGCTAAGCGCTTGGCCATATGGAGTCCATATAACCTTGCCAAAGGAGCGCGCGCCCAAGACTAAGGAGCTAAGCCCGAATTTAACCAATTTATGGTTATAAAGTGGGTTTTTCCAACCACTTTTGGGTTTAATTAATGTTGAACTCATTTTTAATGTAATTAACTCATTTTTGGGAGTTATTGGGCATTTTTAGAGCCTAAATTCGTGGAGGAAGTTGGAGATGGATAACCAACTTCCAAACTATTTAACCAAGGCCATTTTGAGGCCAAGGGGACATCGTTTGAGAGAAATTCAGAGCAGAGATGTTGAGGCAAAGCCAAGTCAAAGCCAGTTTGAGGCAAGGAAGCTGTTGAGGTAGAGATGTTGTTGGACGATTTCTGAGAGCTTGGGACATCCGTTTCAGGTGCCGTAAGTTGTGAAAGATTCTAGAGATCATGGTGAACATGACTATATCATTCTAGAAGCCAATCAGCATTGTAAATATTTACTAATAAGTTTTCGAAAAGAAATAAAGAAGCCTCCCTCACAGAGAAAAGGCCCGGAGACGTAGGCAAAGTTGTCGAACTCCGTTATCAAACTTGTGCATTATGGTTTGCTTCTTTTAATTGTTTTTCAGATCTGAAAATATGTTAATGGATGTATAATGCATTTTCTTTTCCCGTTCTTTCGTTAATTTTTCCCAATGGTCAATTAATGCATGCAAATAAAACTCAACCATAAGTCATTCGAAAAATCCTGACGAATCAAAAAACCATTCATGATGGTAGGAGGAACACTTATTCTCTAAAAAAATATGGACACAAGCATGTTTTGTTGCTTTTTCAGGATGAAGGAGCCAAAGAAGAATCTAGTCCAAGTATGTTTCTAATAAGTCAAAAGGAATTTTTGCAAGAAGTCAAGAAGAGAGAGGAGGGTACATTTTGATTTAATTTGTAAGCCAAAGGTAATACTCACTACTACAAATATGGATGATTTACCTACATAAGTTAAAACTATGTTGGATGAGTTTATGGATATTATAACTGATGGTTTTCGAATTGCATTACCCCCTATAAGGAGTATTAGCCATCATATTGACTTAATTCCGGGAGCCAGTTTGCTTAATAAAGAAGCCTATAGAATGACCCCATAAGAAAATGAAGAGATTAAAAGGCAGGTACATGAGTTTTTAGACAATTTTTGGGT
Source organism: Picea engelmannii (assembly GCA_009831015.1). NCBI lineage: Eukaryota > Viridiplantae > Streptophyta > Pinopsida > Pinales > Pinaceae > Picea > Picea engelmannii. The sequence goes on from ML807334.1 coordinate 157,746, forward strand.
GAAGGAGAGTTTGATTCCATGTGTTGTATGAACAATAATTATCCCAAATAAGGATGGAGGATGGTGCATGTGCATTGACTCCAGATAAATCAACAAAATCACCATAAGGTACAGATTTCCATTTCATCGCATAGATGATTTGATGGATTGTTTGAGTGGTTCAATTTTTTTTTCAAATATTTATTTAAAGAGTGGATACCATCAAATTATAATTAGAGAAGGGGATGAATACAAATTTTTTTTCAAGACCAATAGTGGATTGTATGAATGGTTGGTTATGCCTTTTAGGCTCACAAATCATCCTAGTACATTTATGACAATCATGAATGAGGTCTTAAAGGAATTTATTGGAAATTTTGTGATAGTATATCTAGATGACATTATGATCTATAGCTAAACAAAAGAGGAACATTTAAGGCATTTCAAGATGGTTTTGAGTACCTTGTAGAAGGAAAAATTGTTGATAAATTTGAAGAAATGCAGTTTTATGAATTGGGAGCTAATATATTCAGGGTTTGTAGTATTTGAAGAAGGTTTGAACATGGACCCAAAAAAGGTTCATGGAATTTTAAATTGATCAACCCTAAGAAATGTATTTGAGGCAAGAAGTTTCCATGGATTTGCAAGTTTTTATAGAAAGTTCATTTGAATTTTTAGTTAGATATGTGTACCTATTGTAGAAACTATCAATGAAAGAAAACAACCATTTGAGTTGACTGAAGCAACTGATATAAATTTTACTTTTGAAGAAAAAGATTATTGAAAATCCCATGTTAGTTTTTCCAAGCTTTGATAATTTCTTTCAATTTGAGACTGATTCTAGTGGGACTACAATAGGAGTTGTCTTTAGTTAGGAGAAAACAACAATTGCATATTTTAGTGAGAAATTAAATGAAGAAAAAGGATATTCCTTTTATGACAAGGAATTTTATGCAATTGTTCAAGCACTTGAGAAGTGAAAGCATCACCTCATGCCGAAGGAATTTTTTCTATTTAGTGACAATTATGCATTACAATTTATAAGTAGTCAACCAAAATTGAATCAAATACATTCCAAATGGGTTGAAGTTTTGAAGGATTTTAAATTTTTGATTAAACACACAAGTAGCAATGGTAATAAGGTTGCTAATGTGATGCAACCCCTTCCCCTCCTGGGGGTTTTGGGACCTCTCGGTCAAGGATCTTCGATAACGGATATGGATTAGCTCTTCGGGCCCCTTGCTAGAACCAAAAATAACTTATACAGGCCCCCTTTTCTCCTAAGGTGCAGGTTGTATGGAACCCATGGGCCCTCTCCTTCACATTGTTCAGATCTCAAAGCCAATGGGTGTTATCCTCTCTTGCTAATCCCCTTCCTTTCACGCAACCACAAACTACAACCATGGGCCAGCTCCCTTCACGACTCCACACTTAGGAGATTTTGCGAGTTTCTTTCTACCTTTCACCCGATCTCTGAATCGATGAATTCTCTATGACCAGATGCACGGTCCACACTCTCCTTTTTATGTGACCTTGGGCTATGACCCATGGCTTAATCTCCTGGGCGCTCCACAACTTCACACTTCGCGTTATCGGTACCTTGCTCTTCATGATTTTCCCAAAGTCCAAATACATGAAATCCTTGGATCAGATCAACAATTCTCAATGATCCACAACCAAGGGATGAGATCTTCTCCGCGCTTCCCGATATTTGATAACTTCTTGACGCAATTATTTCGATTCGTGACTCTATAAATATTCTTATCTGCTATCACATATCTATCCTCCGATCAACAACTGGGATTCCTTCATGACTTCAAACTTTGCGAGTTTTTACTTTTCCTACCTCTGGCTTTCCCGATTTTCGAATCAATGAAGCGTTTATCTAATGCTACGTGTCATATCTCAATGGACGACCAGGATTTCTTCGGCTCCCATCTCTTAGGGTTTCCTCCTCCTACCTTTTCTCTAAAGGTTTCTTCCTCCAAAGTCTATGGATATCTACCATGTATCCTTCCCAGCACCAACGGTTAGGATCAACTCCGCTCTTCAGAGTTCGAGAGTTTCAACTTCTACTACATGCAGATCTTCCAAATATTTACCTCCCAGACCCTTCGATCTATTTCCACCTGTCAACCTTGACGATGGATGGTCCCAAATGGTTCGAAACTTTGGTACTTCGCAAGTCCACACTCCTGTGCACTTAAAAGGGTTTAAGTCTCATGCACTTACCTCTAGATCCAACGCTTGTTGATCCACATGCTCAGATATAACGGTTGAGATCTGTTCTCCTCGGCGCTCATTCCTTGTTGTCTAGACTCTAATCTGAGCATCCAAATTCTTCACATTGCTCGATTCAATGACCACTGTCGCTCCTCCTCCCGAGCTTACAATTTCTTCCCTGACTTGGAATATTTCATACGTTTCAAAGGCTTCACCTTTGAACTACCTCCTACAAGCCCTGATGTATTGGGTCTCGACATATGTTTCCCTCTTGAGCTTCAGTAATTAAATTTAACCTTGGCCGTGGTGCACATTTGCACTCAGCATGCAAATTTTAATTGTCTCTCCCATGCTGAGAAATCTCTCATCCTTCCAAGGAACTTACCCTCTCCTTTCTTAGAATAATTTTGGTGCCCTCCTAGCACACTTTGTGCTCGACCTCCTGAGATCATAAAGTGGGACTAATTTACTTCTGGTGCGCTCCTTGCGCTTGACTGGCCTTCAGATGGTTGTCTTTCCACACTTCATCTGAGTTTTTTCCAGATGCACTCCTTGCACAGATATTCGTCAACCCTGAACTCTTCTTCAGGTTCTCTGATGCATCTCCTGTATCCGCTTGATGCACTCTTGTAGAGCTATTAGAAATAAAGTCCAACAACTATGTCAGTGTCTCTCCTCCGACACTCCTCTCCTTGAACTTGAGGTAGAGTTCACCTTGTGACTCTTGCACCTGCTCGATGCCCTTCTCGAAGAGCTCTACAAAATATTCAGTAATTATGTTTTCTCCTCTGTGCTTTCTCTGCACATTCTTCCCTCCAGAGTATTCAGTAAATCTGAGTCTCCTTGAGTCTATAAATGTTTTTGTGTGCCCTCTTGGAATGTTCTCTCCTGAATTTAAAGCAGAGTTTATAAATGCACTCCTAGCATTGGCTCGCAGAGTTTTCACACTCTATCACGCACTCCTTGCACTTATCCTAAATAACCCAGAATGGTTCCAACAAACTCTCAAAGACAGTATAATCTATCTTCACCCTGCAGATGGAAACGATTCATACACATCTACAAAATAAACTCATAAAACACAAATGACATTCATTCATAAAACACATAAAAAAATAGAATCATATGCTGGAAAAATTGCTTTTTGTATTATCTTTGAATGTCTATATAGATGTTTACAAAGGCTAGAATGCAACAGAGTCTTAGTGTTCTCTCCTCTCTTTTTCTCCTAGCTTTCTTACCCAATCCATTCTAATGAATTTAGATACAAAGATACTTTACAAAAGAGGGGTTACTCAAGCTCTCCCTCCATCTATCTACTCTCATTAATTACATTGAATTACATTCAATGGACATATAGTATGAATCGGATCTAGATCTCATCAACCTGTCTGCCATTAAAGGCGACATTATATCCTTCTTGGACAAAGGAATCGATTTCTCTCTTCCAACCGTACAGCATTTAATTGCATTTAATTTTATATTTGAAATTTAAAAATGAGGGAAAAATGAGAGGGATGGTGTCTCTCCCCTCCTTGAATACACTTTGATGTGATGGAATTTTGGTGCGTTGCTAAGGTGGAGCAATGCTCCTCATCATACTCCATTGCTATCAAAATTTCATGAGCTTCTGCTCATGGGCTTCCTAGCTCTATTGAAATCCTCCTAGATCCTAAACTCTCCTTTGGAGCTGTCCTCCTACTCCCCTACTTTATTGTTGTTGCTTCCCTGCTTCTCTTGCAAGTCCTCCTTTGTTCATGTTTGTCTTGATGACAATCTCATGTGCTGAATTCAACATCAACTCTCTTATCTCCTCAATCACCTTGTCCAACTGCTCAACTGGTTGGTTCCTTCTTCCATGAAGACTTCTCTGCTACATCTCCTCCTTGTCAATGGGTAGATCAACTTGATCCCCCCTATTGTTTTCTTTTTCTTCTATGGACTTAGATTTCCACCCTACTGTAGACTCCAGTTCTGCAGTCTCATCAATGAGTTATTGCTCAACTATCTCCTCTGATAGACTGGCTTCTATCATCTCCTCTGTTGACATATCTCCATCTTCCTCCAGCTGCTCCTTAGGCTGGTATGCTCCTCCATCTGTTTCCAACTTATCATGTTGGATGTGCATACTTTGCACTATCACCCTTCTCTCCACGGCTTCCAATTCTTCATACAACTCAGCAAAATCCATGTTGTCTGCTTCATCTTCTGCTACAAGATTCAGTGTTGCAGTCATTTCTTGTTCAGCTTCCTGGCTAAAAAAATTCAGCAATTCGGTTGGATGCTCTTCTCCTTCTGCTGGGGAAAACATCTGTGTCTTTTCCTTATCCTCCTTTATGACAATAAAAAATGGTTGTCTATCCTCTATCGCTGCATCTACAACACATGCACTAGCCTTAATTATCCTTCTTGGTAGGAATATCTCAATTCCCCCAATGATCATAACACTCCTCTGGTCCTCCTCCATCATCTTTCCTTGCTGATCCGAACTCACCTCTGATTTCACCTCTTTTCCCTTTCCCACCTGGAAATTTGGGATTTCTCTTCTGCCCTCCTGGTAGCCTATGATATCCTACATTGATCTCATCTGATTTCCCATATGGAAATCTGAACTTTCAATATTGGCTCTCTAGCAGTATATGAGATCTTCAAGTGATCTCTCTCCATTGGCCACCTCGCAACTTGAAAGTCCATGTTTTCCCACCTGGAAGTTTATGAGATCCTCTGATTATCTCTCTTCCTCATCATTGAGGTTTCTTCCAACTTCTGGTTCACAGGTGTAAATCATCTCTTTTTCTGTGTCACTGAGGTTTTCAGCATGCCTCAACCACCTCCTCAACTCTTTTTTCTTCCTTCTGGCCAAAAAATTTTGAACATGCCATTTTAACTTCATGCTCAGAGGCCATTCATACCTCTAGTGTACCTTTGCCTCCTATTGTTGCATCTTCAATTCCAACTCGTCCATTGTTTCTATTACGCCACTGAGCTCTTTCTCCACTTCAACTTTGTTTTTTTGTTGGCGGTCCTTACCTTGACCACACCCATGGACTTCAGTAGCAATTTTCACCTTCTACCTGCCCTCCTGGAAATTTTGTTGTTCACTCTGCAACTGAGAGCATATCCATCTTCTCCCACAACGCACCTGGTTGTCAAATGTCTGTTGCCTACATGCAAATAGATCTCCATGCACAAATCATTTCACTATGTCTCCTTCTTCTCATGTTGTCTACAGGCCAAACTAAGATTCTGATACCATCTTGATGTTATCGGATTATATCCCTTCACCTTCTCTCCTTTGTCTGTTGTTTGCAAACAAAGTAATGAATTTATCCTATGTCTCCTCTGTCTGCAATATATATATATATATATGATACCACTTGATGGTATCATAGTATCTCCTTTCACCGCCTCTCCTTTACTTATGATCTGCAGACAAAAAATTAATATCTGATACGACTTGATGCAACCCCCTCCCCTGCCGAGGGTTCTGCAACCTCCCAGTCAAGGATATTCAATAACTGAGTTGGATTAGCTCTTTGGGCCCCCTGTTGGAACCCAAAATAAATTATACAAGCCCCCTTTTCTCCTAAGGCACAGGTCCTATCGAACACACATTCCCTCTCCTTCACGTTGTTCGTATCTCAACGCCAATGGGTGCTAGGATCTCTTGCTAAGCCCCTTCCTTTCACGTGACCATTGACTACAACTGTGGGATAGCTCCCTTTGTGATTCCGTTCTTTAGAGGTTTTGTGAGCTTCTTCCTACCTTTCAATCGATCTCTTAATTGACGAATTCTCTAGGACCAAATCCACGATCCACACTCTCCTTTTTATGTTAAATCGAGCTATGATCTAGGGCTTAATATCCTAGGCGCTCTGCAACTTCACGCTTCACGTTATTTGTACCCTACTCTTCATGATTTTTCCAAAGTTCGAATGTGCGAAATCCTTTAGATCAATGGTTCTCAACAGTCCGTAGCCAATGACTGAGATCTTCTCCATGCTTTGCGATATTTTCTAACTGCTCAACATGGTTCTTATGAGAATTCACAATTCTACGAATCTGCTTATCTACTGCCCCATATCTATCCTCCAATCGATGGATAGGATTCCTTCGTGACTGTGGAATTTATGAGTTTTCACTTCTCTTGCCTATGGATTTCCTGATTTGTGAATCAGGGAAGCGTTGATCTAACGCCATGTGTCCTATCTCAATCGATGACTAGGATTGCTTTAGCTCCCAGCTCTTTGGGTGTTCTCCTCCTGCCTTTTCTTCGAAGGGTTCTTCCTCTGAAGTCTATGGATCTCTGCCATGTATCCTTCCCATCGCCAATGGTTAGGATCAACTCCGCTCTTCATAGTTTGGGAGTTTCAACTTCTACTCCATGTAGATCTTCTGAAGCTTTACCTCCTAAACCCTTCGATCTGTTGCCACCTATCAACTTTGATGATGGGCGGTCCCGGCTAGTTCGGAACTTTGGGACATCACAAGTATGATCTCCTGTGCACTTACCTCTGGATCCAACACGTGTTGATCCATGTGCTCAGATCTAACGGCTAAGATCTATTCTCCTCAACACTCGTTCCTCATTTTCTGGACTCTGATATGACGGTCCAGATACTTCATAGTGCTCGATCCAATGACCACTATCTCTCTTCCTCCTAAGCTCACGCTTTCTTCCCTGACTTGGAAGATTTCATACATTTCAAAGGCTTCACCTTTGAACTACCTTCTGCGAGCCCTGATATATTGGGTCTCGGCAGTGTTTTCCCTCATGAGCTTCGGTAATGAAATTTAAACTCGGCCCTGCTGCACACTTGCGCTCGGCATGGAACTTTGCAATTTATGTCCCGAGTTGATAAATCACTCAGTATTCCAAGGAAATATCCCTCTGCTTTCTTGGAATAATTATGGTGCTGTCCTGAGATACTTTGTGCTCGACCTTCTAAGATTGTAAAGTGGAACTACTTTACTTATGGCGTTCTCCTTGCACTTTATTGGCCTATATATGGATGTCTTTCAACACTTCATCTGAGTGTTGGCCTAGTACACTCCTTGCAGAGGTATTCCTCAACCCTGAACTCTATTTATGGTTCTCTGATGCATCTCTTGTATCTGCTCGATGCACTCTTGCAGAGCTATTAGACAGAGTGTCCAAAAACTCTATTAGTGTCTCTCCTCTGACACTCCTCTCCTTGAAATCAAGGCAGAGTTCACTTTGTGCACTCTTGCACCTACTCGATGACCTTCTGGAAGAGCTATACAAAAACTTCAGTAATTATGTTTTCTCCTCTGTTCTTTCTCTGCACATTCTTCCCTCCAGAGTATTCAGTAACTCTAAGGCTCCTTGAGTCTGTAAATGTTCTGATGTGCCCTCCTGGCACATTTTCTCTTGAACTGAAAGCAGAGTTCAGATATGGACTCCTTGCATTGACTCATAGAGTTTTCGCTCTCTATCGTGCACTCCTTGCACTTAGCCTAAAGAACCCATAACAGTTCCAACAAACTCTCAAAGATAGTAGAATCTATCTTCACCCTATAGATGGAAATGATTCATTCACATCTATAGCATTACAATGTCCCTTTCCAAATAGGATCTCCAGAGAGGAGGCTTAATGGTCTAAACTGCCCCGTTAGACTATAGTTAGGGCCAAAGAGGGGTAAATAGGGTTACTAGAGGTCACTCTAGTCACAGGTGTTATATTCGGAAAGTGACATTGAGCTAAATAGGGTTTCAATAGTGATTTAGGGTTTTGGAAGTCAACAGTGAATTAAGGTTTCAACATGATTTAGGGTTTTGGAAGTCAACAATGAATTAGGGTTTCAACATGATTTAGGGTTTTGGAAAGCTATAAAGGAAGGGTCAGCGACCTAATTCATCATTATTAAGATTATGACTTGTCATTGAAGAGAAGAGGCACATCTCAGGAGAGATAGTTCAATGTAATCAAGGAGGAAGACACCAGTTGGTTGATTTCGGTGTTGAAAGACACACCCTAGTCACCGGGAAGATCATCTAGGTCTTCCATCATTCTTCATTGATTTCGCAGTGCTCCAATATTCTGGGTATTATCTTTTAGTTGCTTATTTGTATTCCAGCTAAGATCCTTTTGTCTTTTGATCTAGCCGAGTGTTGTTATTTTATTCAACCGCAGTTGTTTATTTGTATTCTGGCTAAGATCCTTTGTTTGTTGATCTAGTCGAGTATTGTCAGTTTATTCAGCCGCATTCAGCCATTTTGTAATCCACAGAGATATCATAATACAAACTTTGCAGTCCTTTGTTGCGTTTATTATTTGTATGATCATTTATATGCTCTAAACCTTTGATCCTACACACGCATTAGCAACGTTTCCTAGACTAGCCAAGTCAGAAACATTACAGTGGTATCAGAGATTTAGTTCTTCCATCATGTGACTAAATACAATGAGTGTAGCAGAAGACCCAGAGGGTCGTGAAAACGTAGGTGATGAATATGTCACTTACAACATGCATCAGGAAAGAAGGCATAGGCCTGATTTTCCCCCTTTTCCTCCTAGCTCAGAGGAAGAGGAAGAGGCACACAGAGAAGTAGAGAGAAGGGCAGAGCATGAGGCTGAGCACGAGGCAGAGAGGATACTAGGAGACAGATATGAGTGACCAGAGGGCAAGGCCTCAGTGGCAACTTTCATGCAGGTTATCAACGGTATGTTAGCTAGTCAACGGACCATGTCTCAGTACTTGGCACAGGTGGTTGATAGATTGGCTAGAGTTGGCACCCCAGAAACACAAGTCCCGCATGCAACACAGGGGAACTCAGGAGTAGCCAGTAGACCCCAGTCACCCTCTCGCACATACACCTATGTGAGTAGGATTCCCAGACCCTTGTTTCCCAGTTTCCAGAGGGCACCCCAGGTAGCAGCACCGCCACCAATAGCACAGAGGGCACCCACTCATGTCGATGACATTGCAGAGTATAGGAGGGAGTACACAACATTGGGTTGTGACTTCCATCAAGACATGACCTTAGTCGAGTACTGTGGACTCAGACTCAGGAACTGCCCCAGAGAGCCACAGAGGGGAGGACCACAACAACAACAGGGGCATAACCTTGATTTCATCCAAAAAGTTGGGAAACTCACCATCCCTTCTTTCGACGGATCATCCAAATACACCACCAGAGCTTGGGTACAAAAGCTAGACACGTATTACAAGCTCAACTAGATGATCGAGACAAAGGCCATCAATTTCGTGACCTTACACTTGTAGGGTGAGGCACACGAGTGGTGGTATCATGGACTGGTGACATTAGGTCATAGTCGCATCACCTCCTATATGGAGTTTACAGATAGGCTCATGGACAGGTTTGACAGGAATGATCCTGAGATACACTTCAGGGATCTAGCCCAGTTGAGACAAACTGGCACAACAGAGGCATTCATCACAAAGTTTTAGTGGGTAGTTGTGGTAGTGACAGATATATCAGATCCTAGGCTAATCATGTTATTCACAGAAGGACTCATAGATCCTTTGAGAGGATGGGTGAAGGAATACATGCCTCCCACTTTGCAGGATGCCATCCTTCGCACTCGATATCTGGTAGACTCAGTGCCAAAGACTAAAACTTTCTCCAAACCATTTGTGCCCCAGAGGGATCAAGACAAGAAGCCATTCCAGAGAGAATGGAAGGGAAAGGAGAAGTTGGATGATGAGACTAGGTGAGATCTTATGAGGAAGAAGCTTTGCTTTAGCTATAGAGATCCTTGGGTCCCAGGCCATAGGTGCATGGGAAAAGGAGAGATTCATTATATTGAGGTAGCAGCAGACAGCGTGGACAGTGAGGAGGAGGAGAAGGATAGTGGATCCACTAGTTTAGAGGAGGAGTCGGCACCAGCAGAGGAGCATCCTCCCCATAGACCACCGACATTGGCAAGAGCCCATCCTCTAGTAGTCCCATAACCACTAAAACAGGCTAACATGAGGAAACCAGCAAAGGGAGGTGTCATAGCGACCCTTTCTGGTGTTCCTAGGTATGATACCCTCCATATCAGAGGGATTATTCAGGGGCAACGATAAATCACCCTAATAGATGGTGGGGCCACCCACAACTTCATCGACGCTTCACTAGTATCGAGACAGGCACTTCAGATAGAGGAGTTTGAGGGGTTTGATGTTGCGGTAGTAGATGGCCACATAGTGGAGTGTCTAGATAGAGCTCCAAACTTAGAGATGAAGTTAGGAAACTACACAGTGAGAGACACATTTTATGTGGTTGACCTATCAGACACATATGTGGTGTTTGGAGTTCAGTGGATGATTACCTTGGGAAAAATCACTACAAACTACCAAACCTTTGAAATAGGATTCATAAATCAGGATGGGAAGAAGGTTTTCCTAAGAGGTATGTCGACAAGAGCACCTAGGACAGTTTCAACCAAGAGGATCGAGAGAATATTTAGACATGGGGAGGTAGCATATGCCACAAAATGCTTGATCACTACTCAGAAGGATTCAAAATGTTGACAACAATACCATACATAGATCAAGAATTTATTGGGATGACATCAACAGGTCTTTGAGTCAATTCGACCAGGGAGACCACCTGATAGGGGGTTTGAACACACCATTGAGTTGGAGGAGGGGGCCAAACCTATGATCACCCCCCCTTATCATCATCCTAGGAGGTTCAAGGATGAGATAGAGAAGGCAATCAAGGAATTGTTGGTGATGGGACACATCAGACCGAGTAGCAGTCCATTTGATTCTTCAGTTGTCTTAGTTCTAAAGAAGGATGGCACCATGAAGATGTGCATTGATTATCGAGCCTTGAATAAGAAAACCATCAAGAACTGGTACCCTATCCCACGCATTGACGAGTTGATGGATGAACTACATGGGGTAGTTTTCTTCTCAAAAATTGATCTACGCTCTAGATATCATTAGATCAACATTCGAGAGCAGGACATAGAGAAGACATCAGTTCAATGTCATTTTGGACACTTCGAGTTCCTAGTTATGCCATTTGGGATAACCAATGCACCCGCTACATTCTAGTCTTGGATGAACCATATATTCAGGGATCAGTTAAGGAAATCAGTCTTGGTTTTCTTTGATAACATCTTGATCTATAGCCGGTCATGGCAAGAGCATATGAGGCACCTGGATGAGGTATTGAGCATCATGGAGGCACAGTCATTATATGCCAAAGAGTCCAAGTGTGAGTTCGATATGACAGAGTTGATTTACTTAGGCCACATCATCAGTGCACAGGGGGTACAGGTGCACCAAGAGAATATCAAGGCCATTCTGGATTGGTTGACGCCCAAGAACGTGACATAATTGAGGAGCTTCTTCAGGCTGTGAAGCTATTATAGGTAGTTTGTCCAGGGTTTTTCTCAGCTTGGAGAACCGCTGACAGATATTACCAAGAATGGGGCCTTCATATGGACCAAGAAATCACAGGAAGCCTTTGATCACATGAAGGAAAGCATGGGCACTTGTCTAGTGTTGGTACTACCAGACTTCACCTTGTCATTTGTACTAGAGTGTGATGCATCCGACGAAGGGATCAGTGCAGTTTTAATGAAAGGAGGACACCCCATTGTATTTGAGAGCCGAAAGATTAGTCAACCTAAGAGGTTGTACTCCATTTATGACAAGGAAATGTTGGCAATCATGCATGCCTTGACCAAGTTCAGACAATATTTGGTGGGCAACAAATTCGTGGTCAAGACCGATCACAATAGTTTGAAGTATTTCCTTGAGCAGAAGGAACTTAGTGAGTGCCAATCGAAATGGGTGACGAAGGTATAGGAATTTGACTTTGACATAGAGTATGTCAAGGGGAATAAGAACATTGTGGCCGATGCACTATCGAGGAGACCTATGACATGTTCTTTGATCGAGATTTCAGCAGATTGGAAATCCCACTTGTTAGTGGAATATTCCAAGAACAAGTTCTCTTGTGAGGTGATGGATGGGAAGATACAGGATGACCGGTATAGGGTCATTGACGATGTCATATTTTAAAAGGATAGAGTCTACTTGGTGCCAGATTCAGGGCTTAAGAAGAAGATCCTCACTACAGTTCATGATTCACCTCTAACAGGCCATCATGGGGTTTTCAAAACGTACAGACAGGTTAGAGAGAGGTTCTCATGGAAGGGCCTCAAACAAGACATTATGAGACACGTCAATGAGTGTGTAGCTTGCCAGTAAAACAAGTCAGAGCATGCTCTTCCAACAGGCCTACTTCAGTCACTCCCCATTCCAGAGCAGAAATGGGAGAGTATATCTATGGAATTCATCACAGGTCTACCCAAGGTCCAGGGTAAGGACTGTATCTATGTAGTGGTCGATAGATTGACCAAGTTTTCTCACTTCTACGCCATACCGACAGAGTACAACATAGTTCAGGTAGCCAATATTTTCTTCATGGAGGTCTTCAGACTTCATGGGTTGCCGAAGAACATCATTAGTGACAGGGACAATTGTTTCATAGGGACATTTTGGAGAGAGTTGTTTTGATTGGTGGGGATAGAGTTGATACCTAGCACTATCTATCACCCTAAGACAGATGGGTAGACTGAGATTGTTAACAAGTGGGTTGAAGGGTATTTGAGGAACTATGTAAGAGGACAACAAAGAATGTGGGTAAAGTGGTTACATTTAGGAGAACATTTCTACAACACCACCTTCCACGTGTCCATTGGTATGCCACCCTTCCGAGCATTGTACATATATAATGCTCCCACTTTGGTAGACTTGGTATTTGGGGAGAGCAGAGCTCCCAAGGCTAAGGATTGGATCATAGAGAGTCAATAGATTCTCAAGTTGTTGAAAGAGATCCTGCAGACATCACAAAACTGACAGAAGATAAGTGCGGACAAGCACAAGATAGAGCACATATTTGAGGTTGGAGATTTGGTTTTCTTGAGACTCCAACCCTGTAGACAGTCATCTCTGAAGAAGAGTGGGGTTGAGAAGCTCAAGCCTAGATTTTATGGTCCTTACAAGATCATGCGTCGAGTAGGCGAGGTTGCTTACGAGCTAGATATTTGAGAGGGGTGCAAGATTCATAACGTGTTTCACGTGTCTTGCCTAAAAAAGGCAGTGGGACAATTCATTAGCACATCATAGGAGATTCCCCCGTTGGATGAGGAGGGACAGTTGGAGTTAGTTTCGGAGGAGGTTTTGGAGTTTTGGGACCAGAAACTGAGGAGCAGGGTCATCAAAGAGTGTTTGATCAGATGCAGAGGGATTCCAGTAGAGGACGATACTTGGGAGAGAGAGAAGGTGTTGCAACACCCTGGACTGGTATTGCTTGAGGATAAGCAATTTCGGGAAGGGAGGACTATAGGGTCCCTTTCCAAATAGGAGATTCAGAGAGGAGGCTTAATGGTATTATCTGCCCTGCTAGACTATAGCTAGGGCCAAAGAGGGGTAAACAGAGTTACTAGAGGTCACTCCAGTCATAGGCGTTATATTCAGAAAGTGGCATTCAGCTAAATAGGGTTTCAACAGTGATTTAGGGTTTTGGAAGTCAACAGTGAATTAGGGTTTCAACATGATTCAGGGTTTTGGAAGTCAACAGTGAATTAGGTTTTCAGCATGATTTAGGGTTTTGAAAAGCTATAAAGGAAGGGTCAGCGACCTAATTCATCATTAGACAGATTATGACTTGTCATTGAGGAGAAGAGGCACATCTCAAGAGAGATAGTTCAATGTATTCTAGAAGGAAGACACCAGTTGGTTGATTTCAGTGTTGAAAGACACACCCTCGTCACCGGGAAGATCGTCCAGGTCTTCCATCATTCTTCATTGATTCGGCAGTGCTCCCATATTCCGAGTATTATCTTTTAGTTGCTTATTTGTATTCCGACTAAGATACTTTTGTCTTTTGATCTAGCCGAGTGTTGTTATTTTATTCATCCGTAGTTGCTTATTTGTATTCCGACTAACATCCTTTGTTTGTTGATCTAGTCAAGTATTGTCAGTTTATTGAGCCACATTTGGCCATTTTGTAATGCACAGAGATATCATAATACAAACTTTGCAGTCCTTTGTTGCGTTTATTATTTGTATGATCATTTATATTCTCTAAACCTTTGATCCTACACACACATTAGCAATGTTTCCTAGACTAGCCAAGTTAGGAACATTACAAGCATAAAATCATAAAACACAAATGGCATTCATTCATAAAACACATAATTACACAAAATCATATGCAGGAAAAAATGCCATTTGTATTATCTTTGAATGTCTATACAAATGTTTACAAAGGATGGACTGCAACATAGTCTCAATGTCATCTCCTCTCTTTTTCTCCTAGCTTTCTTACCCAATCTGTTCTAATGAATTTAGATACAATTTTCTTTTTAAAAAGAGGGGATCCTCGAGATCTCCCTCCATCTACCTACTCTCATTAATTACATTTAATTACATTCAATGGACATCTAGTCCGAATTAGATCTATATCTCATCAACCTGGCATCCATTAAAGACGACATTATCTCCTTCCTGTACAAAGGCATCGATTTGGCTCTTCCAACCTTACAACATTTAATTGCATTTAATTTTATATTTGAAATTTTAAAATGAGGGAAAAATGAGAGGGTTGGCGCATCTCCCCTCCTTGAATGCACTTTGATGTGCTATAATGTTGGTGCGTTGCTGAGGTGGAGCGATGCTCCTGCATCATAATTCTTTGAGTAGAATTAATTTAATTTGGTAGGAATTTCAAGTCAACACTTTAGGCTTTGATTGTTTAAAATAAATGTATTGAGATGATGTAGATTTCAAGGATTCCTATGCAACTTGTGAAAATATCCTTGCTAGTAAAAAAAGTAAATGTTTGTGCTATATGTTACAGGAAGGATTGATGTTCAAGAACAATAAATTGTGTATACCAAAATGTTCAATGAGGGAAAATCTGATCAAAGAAAAGCACAGTGGAGGACTGCCAGGACATTTTGGACAAGATAGAAACTTTTCTCAGATAAATGATTTTGATTATTGACCAGGTATGCAGAATGAAGTGAATAAGTTTGTGGAGAAGTGCATAATTTTTCATCGTGTTAAAGGGAGAAGCCATATTATAGGGTTGTATAAACCATTACCCATTCCAAATAGGCCATGGGATGCAATGAGTATGGATTTTGTGTTGGAATTGATAAGAACACAGAGGGGTAATGATTCAATATATGTTGTGGTAGATATATTTTTAAAAATGGCTCATTTCATTTCTTGTACCAAGACTAGTGATGCAACAAATTTTCAAATGTTTTCTTTAAAGAGGTTGTAAGGTTGCATGGTTTACCCAAAAGTATAGGTTTTGAAAGAGATGTACTAGGTTTGAAAGTACATATTTTGAAAGAGATACATCATAATATAACCAGTCATATGTCACATATGCAATAACATAAATACTTAAGCCATATACAGTCCACTCCCTAACTAGATCCAGAGTCCAAGTTGGTCCATCGATGCCATCAACATCCTCAATATGTCAAGAGTCTCGAACACTCAGGAGAAACCGGTCAATAGCACTTGTCTATACACAATAACATAACATAACATCATAAATTACAATCTCATCATCAAAATCCATAAGTGAAGCAGTCAATTATATAATATCGGATCACTTGCACGCAAGTGTCCTTAAAGAATAAGTCACATCAGGTGCATGCAAGAGCGGAATGTTACAGGCTCCAAAGAAGAACTTTAAATGAACCTATTGAAAATGAATGAAGAAAACATAACTTATGCATGAGAAAAAAAATTCTACAAAGTTGTCAAAGAACAGTGTATACAAAGACATGAGATTGAAAAAAAATCTTAAACTTAAAAGTGATATGATGTAGAAGTTTAAAAATTTGAAGGAGATAAAGTATCCTCAGGATCACACTTTAACACCAAACACTTCTACGAGGGACAAGAGAGAAAAAATGATCTAAAATAGATCTTCTTGCATACTTTGCAAGGATGTAGGTTTATTTATACAATGAAATAGTTCCAATGTTGGTCATCATAGTTGGGAAGATAATATCCCCTATGTGAGATGACAACTGACTTTGCATTGGAACTCTAATAATGCATTGGAACTCCAATACCCCCCCACAAGAGAAATGTAGGGAGAAAACAAAAGAAAACAAATATGGGTTCTGACAACAAGGCCTAATGAGGTACCCATGTACAAACTCTCATAAATGGAGCAAAGGAAGAAAACCTGTAGGAAAAAAACTCATCTCCAAAAGAGAGAAAAAGGCAAATGTTGAAAAAAGCGTAGAAGAAAATATCACACAAATGAATTGAAAAGAAAGAGAACGAGGCCCACAAAGGATGACAGATTCAATCAATAAGTATGACCAAGCTTTGATGAAGAGAGACAAGTAACCTCAATGAACATGGTTGAACTCTGAATCTGAAGAGGATTGGTTACAAAAGCACGAGAATGTCAAAAATTGACAACCATCACATAAATGCTTCAGAAAGATAAGTTCCCGTGAGGAACTATATTAAATTCTTCAAATAAAGGAAAACACCATCAACCGTGAAAATATCATTCAGGCTTGTTGATGCTGAAAACTCCTAAGTATGGATAAAAATCTAAAGAGGGCCAATTAACGCCACACTGTCAAGACCATCAAAGATCCACATAGAAATCCAAATTTCATACTTTTCAAGCAAAGAGACCAATCCTATGCAATGAGTCTTGACTTGGAAAGATCGATGAGGTACTCATTTAAAATTGATAAAACATCATATGCTAAGTGTTCCTATGGAAAACAATCCATCTCACCGGAGTGCATGGGTAACTAGTTGTTGCAACCGCCGAGTCAATATAAGAATCAATGTTCTGTACAAGGATCACTCTGAAGACGCTTGATCTTGATCGAAAACATTGAGTAAAAAATCACCCGAGGAAGCATTGCATACTACCCCCACCCCCCATGTTGAACTGAGTGGAAAATATGATGGAAATCGATGTCACAACTGATGAATAAAGTATGGAGTACGATCTAAAGGAGGAAAATATGAAAAACAACATATGAAATAAACACTCCAAAGTGGCGAGCTCCAAGAGAGTCCAAAACAAGGCAGTACATGGAGACAAATGCCTGGTTACACTCCTAAAATTACCTACACAATTGGGATAGAATCCACTACTCAAAGGTGCAGATCGCAAGGTACCATAAATAACCATCATGGACAACAATCCTCAATATGCATCATGGATGAAACACATCTATAGGATGTCCTCAAACAATTCCTCAAATGTTGTCATCACTAACCATCAGTCCAACCACAAACAATCATTAGAATTGGTACCTTACAAAGATGTTATCGTATACACCTCTTCATAAAAGAGTTGAAAGAAAAGGAACTAAAAAAAGGCTGTGGATACCTAACAAAATGACAATGTTGTTTTGGACCATGATGTTGAGGATATCGATATGTGGAGGATGTATACACTGAAGCTAATTATGAAGAGTTTGTTGCTGCCAAAAGATTTGATGTTGATGCTGAAGATTATGATACTCGAAAATATAATGTTGAATTTGGTGTTGAATCTAACTGTGAAATATCCAAAGATGTATCAATAAGAGATATAGGTGGTGGATGTTGCAACTCAATAATAGAAGAACCATCTGAAGTGATGGACTCTTATGCTAGAAAAAAATGAGTATGTATGGAAGAAATATCGTCACAACTTACTAATGACAATGAAGTCCCATCAAAACCAAGTTTGGGTTTTGTTGATCTCATCATAGGCTAAATGGGATGTATAATCCCATGTCCATTCTTACTAAGGATAGCACTAGTGTATCCCATCTGATGCATCAATGTTAAGCCAATAAAATGATTTTGTGACTCAAAAGTTGGTGAAGGAAGCTCATGAGTGATTGGAAATACAAAATCTCCATTAGAATCAAGAGACCGCTGAACATATTTCTATATAAACACAATAATATGTTCCTTCTCTTTTAATTCAGTCAAAAAATGCTTATTGAGAAGAGTAAATTTCTCCTCCATCTCATTAAAGATAGTGGCCCAAGTATAAACATGAGCTTTAATCTTCTCCATTAAACCCCAATGAGTCTAGAATCCATGAAAATATAGGTACTTATGTTTTGAAGACAAACCTTGGATTTCTCTTGTTCACCTCAAAGTTTGCAAACTTCTTTGACAAGTTTTAGATTCAGAATCTAAAGGTTGGAGATAACTGTATATTTTTCATCCATTACAAATATTATCCCCCCAATGAATGATACCAAGAAATGGATATGTAATCTAAAAAAAATGGAACCCCCGGCTCTAAACAAAGAGATCTTAAAAAAAATTAAGACAATTGTTCAAATTCTACCAAAAAATACCTAGAACTAAGGCTCATGAACCATGATCTTTCCAATGAAAGAAACCCCTTGATAGATCCAATACTAACTCCATAGAATGGAAGGCAAGGAAAGGCCACAGATCTAGAGTTGTAGCACATAATCGGTTCTAGAACAGAGTGCCTTTAAAAACTCATTCCAGCGACCCAATGCGAGAATGATTCTTCGTTTCTGCTAGTGGCAGTGTCTGTTCCTTCTCCTATTGCATTTTTGGTTATGAATTTTATTCAAAATTATGCCTTTGATATCAGGGTTGATCAGAACCATATATGACATATTGGATGGAAGAGAAGGATTTTTGTGATGTAGGGAAATATTGTGATAACAATTCAAAAATAATTGACTACAGTTAATCTCCTTTCCACTTCAGCTCCAATTTTTGTTTTAGCAATATTTTTTTATGGGTTGTGCATCAATCGAGTAGAAGGTGCCATAGATATTTTGATCATCTTATCACCATTGTGTCTCGCCTAGAAATTGACAGACCCATATAAGAGGGCAACATTAGCCACTTCTCCAATAGATGAATCATAGATCATCAATTTCTCGATCGAGAAATGCATACAAGAAAGTCCAATATGCGATTATGATCATCTCGTTGATCTTAATGGTGATCGGTCAAAGAGAAAGGTGTGATTTTGAGAATGATCTTGAGATATTCCATAACCTCCTACAACTCTTTGTCAAACTGACCAAGCTACACCAACGCCTGTTAATCAATCCAACAGGATACACAGAGTCGTCATAAACACGAGAACACATCATAACACATTTCTCCAAAAAAACGAGACAGGGTTTGCAGACCAAACACTTTACAAACGATATCGAGAACGAATGATCTAAATTAGATCTTCTTGCATAATGTGCAATTATGAACTTCTATTTATACAATGGAATAAGTCCAGTGTTAGCCGTCACAGCTGGTCAGAGAAGAGCTCCTACGTGAACTTACTTCTCATTCTGCATTTGAACTCTAACAATGCATTGTAACTCTAACAAAAAAAATGTTGAACCTGAAAGTGATATGATGCACTATGAGTGGGAATGATCAACAAAAATAGTGATATAACAAAGTTATTTGTGTTTATGACTAGCACAACCGACTCATGGCTGGAAAATGCCGAAAGGTATCGACCATTGATAACACTCCTCGCACAGTAAAAACTCTCAATTATCAGTGGTCGATACCTTTCGGTGTTCTCCAGCCGCGAGTCGGCTGTGCTAGTTCTAATACTCTATTAAAGTTTAAGAGAAAGTTTAATTCTAATTCTGATACAGACCAGGCCGATCCGTCGTTACCGTCTATTCCCAAAATCGTTGGGCTATGTGTGGTGTGGAGCTTGTACACGATCTGTGGATAAACACCCAGAATCCCTTCCATGATCTCCAGCGCCTCAGCCTGTGCACGGCTGAGCTTCGTCGCAAATCCATGGAATACCTGATCATAATTGTACATAATCTTCTTTTCTTCTTCTTCAAGTCCTTGCAAGGATTTGACAGTCGATGCGTACCATTGCTCGTGAGTATTGAAAGCAGAGGGCATATGGGGCTTGGACACATGAACAACATACGTCTGAGGAGCTTCTGCAACACAGCCTGCAACAATGACCATACAATACAAAAGTCGAATCCACAGAATTCCAGAGCTCCCCATACTCAACAATCCAGAGAGCACTCTAAAACATATTTCAGCGGTTTTCCTCACTGAGATCTGGAGCGCTCCTTACCTGAACTCTAAGCCAGAATTCAGAAAATGAAAAGCGTGGACATGCAGAAGATGAAACGCGTAATATGAAAAGAGTGGACAGACAGAAAATGAAACGTGCAATAAGAAAATGAAACGGACAACTAAGGAAAGGCTGCGTGTACAACCAAAAAATGAACGGACAGCTGAGGAAATACAAACGTGGTAATTCCAAAGGTTAATGATTTAAACATGGAAATCATATAATGATACAGTAATTCCTTAATATGATTAGGTAAATGTAAAAAAGTAAATAGGTTAATGGATGCATTCAAAAATACAAGGAAGTTATGAAGAGTAAATCACATTCATTGATTTGGGAGGATGACTAAGAATATGCCATCATCTTCAATTGTTAGCCATTAGATTATAATTTGAGATTAAAAGGTGATTAATTGTGCACATTGTCAATAGGTGTACGCCTTTCGGCGTAATTAACTAGAATTCTCTATTTATGTATTATAACTGTTCTATGTTTGAGAACTTTTCACGGGACATTATCTTCAATTTTACTTGAAATACGATTAAAAATTGTTGGATCCTCATATTTGAGTGGTTAATTTTATATATTTAGAGTGCCCCAAAGGTTTTTTAGCACACTAAATCCATTCATGAATTCAAAATTGCACTTAAAACAACAAAAAAATGTGATTTCATATAGATTTTGTCACCAAATTCTAGTGAAAAATGAAATATTATATGTGATAAATTAAGTTGCACGGGAACCACTCTCAGCATTTCCAACATCAATGAAACTCGTTCCCGAAGTTGCAGGAGTTTGGAAACTAGTAGGGAACACCCCCAATTGGCTAAGAACTCTTTTGGGAAATTGGGAGCTTTTTGGGAGCTTCAACATCTAGGAAATGGGAGCTTGGGAACCAGTTTCCTAAAAAAAAACTTTAAATTATAATTATATTAAAATAGAATGTAAATTTGTTATTCCATTATTACAAATACAAATTTTATTACAAATATTTTCATTATATTTTTTCAAAGTATCACTTTAAAAATAAGACTAAACTACAAGTAAAAAATTTTAATAATACTCACTTTATAGTTGTGGATATGAAAAACTTTTAATGCATGTATGTTTTCCTTCAAGCCCAAATAGAACATGAAACTCAAATAAATCAAACCTATCCATGGCAAACATTTGCTCCACTTTGTAGTTGATATCAACCAACCATATCATTGACTTTTATTATTATATTTTCATATTAGAAGAGTAGTACTATTTTTTTTTTTCCAATAAAAAAAGAATAATGCTTCAAATTTACAAAGATGTTTGAAGTTTATATGTTTATATATTTAAAGTTTATTTTAAAAAAACTTTAAAATTGTGTATATGTATTTTCAATTTTGTTTGACATTTTCTAATAGAATATTTATGGATATTAAAGTTTAGTATTGTGTTAAATATATTCATATAATTATTAGCACAAATTAAATTAGTAATTTCAATATTGTAGTTGTTGCAATATGAGAAACATTATCCTTCATTGACGTTCAATTTTATTGAAATAAGATTTAAAATGAATCAATATCCCTATCCATTGTAATACAAAGTGTCATTGTAAACTTCTACTGGTTTCAATACTGGTATCCACATTCTCAACGTTCCCACTTTTAGAAAACTTGTGCAACATAATAAATTACTAAAACTAATTCTTATTTTCAGTTTCTCAAAACTTCATCATTTATTAATATTTTTGGATATTTCAAAACTTCATGATTATATTTTTGACAATTTTTATTTTTTTATTTTTTCTTTTCATAATTTATTTTTTCTGGATTTTTTACACACATAAATTATTGTTTGTAGATATTTCTCCGCCACTGCCACTTCCACTTCTCCGATATTTCTGGATTCGTGACGATATTTCTCCGCCACTGCCACTTCCACTTCTCTGAATCGAACTTATTCCTATTCTTGGAGAACTGAACCAATTTATTTACTACTATGAAAGGCCCACAACTGGAAGTGACACTTTCCTTCCATCTTAGATAGGGATCGTTTCATGATTTTCATAATATGATTTACCCAGGGGGAAGATGTACCTTCGGTAGTTATACATTTATACTCATAACTACCTTCAGGTCCTTGGATCCAGTTCCCATCCTCTATCTATACTTCCCTCCTACTCCCGTAATTATTTCTATCCCAACTATGATGACGGTGATCTGCCGCGAGATGCATTGAGAAGTATNTAGTTATACATTTATACTCATAACTACCTTCAGGTCCTTGGATCCAGTTCCCATCCTCTATCTATACTTCCCTCCTACTCCCGTAATTATTTCTATCCCAACTATGATGACGGTGATCTGCCGCGAGATGCATTGAGAAGTATCGTCCCATCTAGTAGTTCGTTGGTACACTAATCAGATCATTACATGAGGTTTGTTTCGTCGACATGATCGTCGACCGTTTAAAAGAAAGATATTGATGAAGAAGCCACACAAAATTTTCTTAGTATATTATTTTCTTTAATATTAGGAAAACATCTTTCATTTATTAGATTGAAATTTAGTGTAATAAATGGTTTCTTCTAATTTATTTTGTATTATAAAAATTGAGTAAAATTTATTTTTCTAACTAGTTTATTATATTAAGTGGAGCTTCTATAAATTAATATGGTACATATTGGAGATGTTGTATACCGCTTGAGTTGACCTAATAGTTAAGAACATGTGTACTATTATTATTATTATATTAAAAAACCATTATAATAATTATAAAAATAATATTATTTAAGTTTCAAATTATATATGTATGTGTATGACTAATAAGAAATAAGAAATAAGAAATATATATATATATATATATATATATATATATATATATATATATATATATATAACTTCA
>ML807335.1:0-17227 GCA_009831015.1 Picea engelmannii
ATCCTAGATCAGTAGCAACAAAGAGAAAAGGTCTCCTTGTGGAATATATCAATTCAAGGGGTATAAAAACTCCTAACCTTCAAAGATTGGATTCATATGAGAAATCTTGGCATTAGAAATTTACACTCTTAGTCCAAATCTTAAGATCGAGCATTTGCAAGCCTAATCTATATTCATCATGGTAGCTTACAATGAGTGAGAAGGAATTTTAGAATTCATAATCCCATAAGAATTCCTCCATTATTTTCTTTGATGGAGCATCAAAAGGAAGCCCAAGTGTGGTAGGTGTGGGGGGGATCATCCTTGATCCTAAGGGACAACTAGAAACAACTTTCACCTAGGGTCTAAAGAATTCTGCATACAATCAAGCTGAGGAATACTCTTTTCTAGGGTCTTCTTTCAGAGAATGAATAAAAAATAAATTCATTGATCATTATAGACAACTCAAGATAATCATAAATTTTATGATCTTGATATCAACCCCATCCTATAGTAAAGTAGCATTTATTATAGCTTGAATTTAGAAGGTGTTTTGTATACTTCAAAAGGTCTCGTTCTATCATGTTTTAAGAGAGCATAATTACCAAGCCAACTTAGAAGGAGGTTTGCAGACTTCAAAATGTATCATTCTACCAAGTTTTAAGAGAGCATGATTACTATGAATCCTCTTTAGCCAATGAGGTCGTCATGCTCAAAATAGAGGTTCTTGAGAAAAATGGGGGTTGGAAACATAAGGAAATACCTTAATTCTTATAGGCCTAAGATCATGGAGGAAAATCACATCATAATAAATAACCATATGTCATGACACCACCATCAACTAATTTTGAGTAAGGCATTAATATACAAAAGAAATTTCATCCCCTCCTCTTGCATGCACAAACTTATTCCTGGTTGGCTTGTTGAACCATCTGGTGTGGTTTATCAGGGGAAATGTGGAATAATTGATATATGTGTGGGAGAAGCGAGCAACATTATTGGGAATAAGGCTATTCAAATATCGAAATATTACCTAGTAACAGTTTCCCTAATCCTATGGACTATGTTTTGGAACTTATATTTGGTGTTTAAAGATTCGGGTTATGCTCAGTGCATTATCATCTCATTGTTCTAGTTATTGGAACTCTTCTAGGTGTTTGGTATTTTTTTCTTCTTGCAGTTTCGGTCTTTGTTTATCAAATGTCATCTTGGTTTATTTGGTTATGGTATTTGTGGGTTGTGGACACTTAATTCCTGAGTCTCTTTGTTGTGTGATCTATGGTGTAGCAGGATGGTTTTTCTTGTGCTTTGGAATCAAAGTTTTCTCTAGAAAAAATTATCAAAGTGGTAGTCTTGGCCCATTACAACACATGCTTAGGCATGGTAGTGTTTTCCTTCTCTATGTGATTTATCCATGGAATATTGAGAAGCCCAAGAATTTTGTATAGATATCATAAGACATTAAGAATCCATACAAAGTAACAAAACCTCATTCTTCTCTATGACTACCAACTCCATGAAAATGAACATCATTGCACCTCCAAAAATACAATAATTATGAACATGTTGGTCCAACATAAATAAAAAATCAGTGTCTTAGAGGTAGAATGATCCACATTGAAAAATATGGTTAGTAATCTTAGCAAAGGATCTCATTTTGTTGCTTCCAAACACAAGATGTCGACGGATTTAGTCCAAGCAGATTTCAAAGAGGAATATAGTGTCCATGAAATGATGGAAGATGTGGACTTGCATCCTTCCAACATTAGGCAAGAAGAAGCCAACAATCATCATGTTTTTTGTTAATCTTTATGTTTAGTAAATCGATAAGAATCCTACGTGTTTTCCTAAGGCTTTGTACTTGCAAGGAATTTTGGAATGTTCTTATTGTGTACATTTGTAAAACTCTATTTTTTGGCATATATGGACTAACCATTTTGTTTAGAAAAATAGGCTAGCAATACTTATGTACTCCTTGTTGTTTAGTTATTCTATAGCCTTTATAATATGATTTTCTACAATTTCACTTTAAAAAAAAAAAAGATGAAAATGCTCAAGGATACTACTACAACATAGGGCCCTAGTGTCATAATTTGGGTCACTTTCCTTTGTTATTATTTTCCTTTTCTTTTCCTGAAAGTATGATGAAACATACGACACATTTGCAGGTGTCAAAATTTGTATCAAATTGGTATCCTTTTTCAATTGAATTTTTATCACATGTTGTCTTTGTGTAATACTTGTCTCATCTTTTGTGTCGTTGTTGCATCAAATTTTGTGTCTCCATCATGTCATTTTGTCGGATGTTGCATCAAATTTGTGCCTCTTTTTCACACATTGCATTGTATTTTGTGGTGAATTTGCATTGTTTTTTCACTTCTCGTGTCATTTTTGTGTTGAATTTATGTCATTGTTTCACTTCTGGGATCATATTTTATGTTGAATTGGAATGCTTTGTTTCTTGTACTATTTGTGTCATTTTTTGCATCGTATGCATCATTTTTTATAGTCTTTGTGTATTTTTCCATCGCATCTGTACATTTTGCATTATTTTTGCATCGCTTAATTAATTAATGATTTATTGAATAATAAATTAATTATGAATTTTATAATATACAACTATATTTTAATGCAAATGAATACATAGGATAAAGAAAAATACATCTATAAATTCATAGTAATTGATATACAATTGTGACTTTTCTCCATGTCACAAGTGGTCTACTATACCCCATGGGAAATGAGAATCTTAAGTATATGCACACAGTAATATATGTTCTCCCGATAAAAAATTAGTCAACTATCACCCTAGAAAAATACCAATCTTAACTACAAGAGTACACAAATCAAATCAGAAATCTTGATATGTCGTCAACATTGTGGACACTGTCGAAAACCAAAACAACATCATCATCATCATATTCTTCTTCTTCTTATGAATGTCTTTGTAAGAACACAATTAAAAGGAAATTAACATATTTGTGATTAACACTAAGAATTGAATTCTCACACTCAAATATAAAATTAATATAATTTACCTTGACTACCACATGCGACAAGTACTCCACCATCTTTAGATAAATTCCATTTGGGGAATATTTTAGTTATTCATCAATTGACTCAAACCCATTATCCTCCCACTTTATTTCATAATAAAGAACCATAATTAATGTTCTTATAACTTACAAATCATAAATTACATATCTAAGTTTTCACTTAATTGGGAAAAAAACTAAGAACACAATTTAACAAGACAAAATTACCTCTAGTTGTAGTATATGACTAAGTCTATTGAAGACTCAAGGGATTTCCATACACTGTGATTTCATTCTCATGAATAACATAAAATATGTGGTAGGTGATTACTATCAACCTTTGTTTTTTTTGTCACAAATGTCTGCAACTACTTGTTCTTTCTCCTTTTACTTTTCCATATCCTTTAATCTTGCCATTATCATCACCACCATCATCTTGAGATACAGTTCATGCCTATAATAAGGCAAGTAATTGCAAGGTGAAAACATGAAAATGGATAACACATTCTAGAGTGAGGCATGGTGAGGGTAGCATGATGAGGCCACACAAAAAGTCAATGGAAACTCTAGTGGAAGTGTTTTTTATATGTGTCAAGTTTCTACCCAATAATATTATTGTATTTGTGGAAAAACTCTCAACTAAGAGTTTATAAAACTCTTAGCGGAAATATTTTCCTAGCTAAGAGTTTTTGGTTAGCTTTAACAACAAATTCTACTACAATTTTCATAAACCTACAACTTCCACAAGGGAATACCCCTACAATTTTTAATATAATTTATTAGAACTACTACCAATGGATTCATTTTCAATTCTAATTTGTAATGATATAAGAATTGTCAATTTTTGTTTATAATTGATTGTTTTTATAATTTTGATGTTAACTTTATTGGTTAAGAATTTTAGTATTTTCAAAATCTACCGAAATGAAAATTCAATATTGTCAAAATCACATGACCAAAAAAATAGCAAAAATCATAGTGCACTTCCTCATATTGTCCTCTTCAAATGGTATTTTTAGTTTCCTTGGTAATGATCACATCAAAAAGAAAATTGGTTCCCATATAAATGTGTCTATATGACATCTTTTCTTATTTTACTATAAAAAATAGTACTTAAATCCAAAAAGTAAAAAAATATAGTCCAAGCACTAGTTCTAACATACTCGGCCACCCAGGTCGAGTCATGCCATCAAAAATATTTCATGCTCTGCTACCATATTGTAAAATCCCCAACATCCAACTGAGATATGCCACGTAAAAAATTTCGAACTGTATGCAAATTAAAACATATACACACAAAAACTCTTGCGGAACTTTATATATATAAGTCAAAACAAGAAAATACATTTTTGTAAATGCAGGGATTCATATGGAATGAACAATAAACATATACATGCAGCATAGACAGGAAATACCCATAAATATAAAGACAGGTATAAACCACACACAAGGAAAACCATAAAATAAACACATAAATAATAATGCAGCATGTAATTAACACACAATTGACACTTATCTTGGTAAGAATATCACCAACTGCGTGTAGACCTTCCACGAACCTCCCAACCTTAGACCACAGTTCTCATTACTCTTAGCGGTGGGTCACCCCCGAGATGGGACTAAACTCCACCCGGGTAAAGGGATTCCTAACCAAGTTGATGTATCTCAAACAACATGAAAGACTCCGTCACAGGTGCCAAATCAAACTAATAGCCTACATTCCCTCATTGCCCACATGTCTATCCCACCCCAAGAAGTGTGTCCCTTCTCCGCTAAACAATCCCTCGGCTTCCCCACTTCCTTTCTAGGGCTTTAGCAACAGGTCGGACAAGAAGTCTCAGAGCCATGTAGTTGTAGTTTAGAACCTTCAGGAAATCAATTCCCAACAATTCTCTCACCTAGAGAGAAATTGATCACAGGCCTGACCACCCACCTCTTCAGTATCCCACGAGCCTGACAACTCGCCTCTTCAGTCCAACTCCCCAGCTAACCAGGTACAGGTACAGGTACCGATACGGGTATGGAAACAGGTACATGTATAATGATAGTAACATAAAGGTATCAAGGATAGCTAAATGAGTGAGTGAATGATGATGGAATAAATGAGGACGAATGAATGAATGATTGGAAAAATGAACTAAGTCCAGAATATATGTATGCATGTTCCCAACTTGACACTTGTCATGTTGAGAGCTACTTTGGTCCACTTGTCCCCATCCTTAGAACTTATGATAAAAAAATTATCCAAACTTTATACTTTAAGGAATATTAATATAATATTCCTTTTTGGCTTAAGCTCCTTAGCTTAGCCCCTTATCCTTAACTTTTATCCCGCCCCCCTTTCCCTAACTAGTGGAGTTTAGTCCCCCATATGCTTTTATCGTGGTTTGTCTACACGCAACGATGTATTTTATATTAATGATAAGACATATACAAAAATAGGCTCACTGGCCTTTAGCATCTAGGCTCTCCATCCTAATTCAACACATAAGCCTCCTAGCTTATAATAATTGGCTCACGAGCCTATAAAACACCACATATACACAAAGGCTCCCTGGCCTCAAAATTGCGCGCACTTAAGTTTGTTGCGCGCGATATCTTGGAATGTGCACACTTCATCATTTTAGTGCGCAGTACATGTGTGCACTATACCATGGAAGGTGCATACAAAAATGATATCAAACAACTCACCAGATTAAGTACATTTGCATTTACATTTACAAGTGGGTTCGTCCTAGGGGTATTACACTCCCTGGCCTCAAAATCGTGCGCACTTACATTTGATGCGCGTGGTTTCCTGGAATGTGCACACTTCATCATTTTAGCGCACAGCACATGTACGCACTATACCATGGAAGGTGCATGCAAAATTATATCAATCGCTCACCAACTTATAAGTATTTTTACATTTACATTTTGGGGTTCAACCTGGGGATATTACAGTAGTGCAATCTATGTTGAATATGATAATATTTTTTCCCTAAATTGAATAGCCATCTCTAAAAAACTATACATATATCACTCATTATCCTTAACTAAAATTTCAAAGTATATGCAATTCATAAACATCATATTTATCCCAATATATGTCCATACATATTTTATTTTTTAATGTGTGTACAAAGATAAGAGAATTCTCTACAGATCTTATTTTTACTTCAAGGTGAATTTGTCAAATAAAATATGAGTTTAGAGGGGTTGAAGTTGAAGAAACAAAAAAAAATTACAATTTTCTTCATAAAAAACTAGCAAAAGTTTTACCCGTTTTCATGTTTTCACCCTACAACATAATTAGAGACTTAATGTAAATCAATTAGAACATAAATGAAATAACCAAAATAAAGTGTAGGAAATTACACACACATTCAAGATAAAAAAAAAATCCAAACGTGCATCTTCCATATGCAATAACATAACCTTGTGTATTGTGCAAGTTTCAAAGAAAACCAATAGAGAGAAGGGAAGAGAGAAAAAGGGGAGAGAATAGAAGAGGGAAGAGAATATGGAAGATGAAGAAGAAAGTAAACAAAGAAGGAGGAGGGGGAAAAGAGGAACAAGAAGATGTAGGGGGGAATAAGAGGAAGAGGAGGGGAAGAAGATGGGGGAATCAAAGAAGATACAGAGGAGGAGGAGGAGAAGAGGAAGTGAAAGGAGTAGGATGAGACAAATTGTAAGAGGGGGGAGGTTTCTTTAGGGAAAAAGAGAAAGAGAGAGGATGAATTTGGGGAAAGGGGAAGGAGTATTTAGGGGGAAATAAGAAAAATAAAAGGAAGTGGAAGAGGGGGGAATCAAGAATAATAAGAGAAAAGAAAAGATGATAAGAAGAAGAGTAGGAGGGAGAGAAGAAGCAGAGAAGGAGGAAGGAGGAGTTGAAAAAAATAAATAGGAGGAGGAATATGAATAGGAGGGAAGGAAGAGGTCACACTATCCATGCAAAAGGGCCTCGATCCATGAGTAGAATATGAAACAATATGATATATGTGCATTAAGAGATAAATCATGAAAGACGAAGAAGTATTTTGGGAAAAGAAGAAGAAGAAGTTGCATTTGGGAAAAAAAAAAGGAGAATTTGGGGGAAAAGGTAGGATTTGTGGAAAAAGAGGAAGGAGGATGAAGAACAAGGAAGTCAAGAAAATGAGAAGGAAGGAGGATAAAGAATAAAGAAGATAATAAAATGAGTAGGGAGGAGCAGGTAAAAAGCAAGAGGAGGGTGATAGGAGGAGGAGGAGAATAAGAAGAGAAAAAATAAGGGAGGATGAGGAGACAAAGTGGAAGAGGAAGGGTGGTTTGGGGAAAAGGAGGAAGAGGAAGGAGGATTTACAGAAAACAATGAAGGAGAATGAGGAGGAAAAAAGAGAATAAAAGGAGAAGGAATGTATCAAACCAATCCCCCAAACTCCTATGTTTTTTTCACTTTTTTTTAGTTTATTCTAATTCTTTATTGGTTAAACCCTACCTAGGGAAAACCTACCCCTGAATTCACAAAACTTACCTACAAAAACCATACCCTAACCCTAAAACCCATAGATATTCAACTATTTTCCAAAAATATCAAAACCTACCCTCAAATGACAATCCCCCTATGAATCCTAAACAATTAAAAAATAAATAAATAGACTAAACACATTAAACTATAAAAAATGAAATAAAAGAATTAGGGAAAACTAAAAATAATGGGAGATTTTTACAATTGATCCAATGGGAACCAAAGAATCTCCACTAGACCCAAATGATATCCACATTCTTCAAGAAGCAAGTCTCCACAAGCTCCAAATGAGGAAAATATGAAATAAAGAGAAAAAGTGACCTAACGGTCACATAAAATCAAAATGCATGAACAAAATGATGTAAAATTTTATCGTGCATCATCTTTTTTTTGCACATATATGATGCAGTTGTATCATCTTTTCGTAAGATTTGCATCATGTTTGAGACACGTTTTCACCGCATTCATCTTATTTGCATCACATTTTACATCATATTTTTGTCACATTTGTGGTGTTTGCATCATTTATGACGATGCAAAAAAAATGATGCAAACATGGTGTGTGCGAGAAAAAATGCATGTTTGACAACCTTAATAGGGATTTGTGATGCAAAGTTGTGACACTAGACCCTTGCATTGCAATAGTGGAAGGATGAGAAGACTGATTTTCACATTGTTGAAAAGGGTGGAACGTTTTTATGTTTATCGGAACCAATTTAAAGATTTGGGTTCCTAACCATTAATAGGAGGGAGAAAAATGTTTAGACCTCATTAGAGATATCTAAGAGAATTCCTAATATTGATGTTCCTGTTAGGATATGAAAAGTGGATATAAGGTTGTTATTCAAATCCATCGTCCCCAATATTACATTATCTATAGTAAAGGTGGAAATATTCTAATCTATGATTTCCCTAGGGCATTGTGAGGCCACGCATGCAAATAAGTTGTCAAAAATAGTTGTGTAATTAAGATTGTATATGAAGTGTTGTCTGAGCCTATATAAGAAGCTACACATAGTATGATGTAGCCAAAGCTTGAGATTCATTCACAAGATCAAATAAACCACGCAAACACATGAAAATGGAAAAATAACTCTCTTTTGTTCCTTCTCCATCCTAACTATTACAATGGAAGTTCAACCCCTTATAACTACTATATGAGATTTTCGAAAACAACAAATTTTAGAAAAACAACTATTTTTTAGAAAAAAAACAACCAAATTTAGAAAATTCTCGCATGACTCTAAAATTGACCACTAACTAAAATAGGTTGTTTGTTTTCCTAGTTGGGTTTCAAGGGTAAATCTCTGTGTATATGTGTGATTGCAATTGCTTTATTTTATGTGTTAAGATTCTATGTGTGCATTGCATTAATGTAAAAGGCTTAAAACTTACATTTGGTATCATAACAATTATTGGCTTCAGGGGGATGCCTTTGTGGTTAGGGGTTTGTATCAGGTATGTGATAAACCTTGTTAGAGTGGGAGCTCTGTAGTATCAATTCTTGTGGTGAAAATAAATGGAAAACAGTTCAAAAATAGAGATCGAAATATTTAATGGGCAAAGTTTTGAGGTGTGGAAGATCAAGATGGAATATCTTTCATTAGACAAGGATCAATGGGTCTTTGTAGATCTAGGTATTGCACCTACAGGAATGTTAACAAAATATTGAACAAATTTGGATCATAAGGCAAAGAACACAATATGATTGTGTCTCTCAGATTCAATATTATTGAATGTGTCAGGAGAAGCTGTAACCAAGGAATTATGTAATAAGTTAGGGGATTTGTATCAATATAAGTCCTTGGTAAGCAAATTTTTCCTACGGAATAAGCTTTACAACCCGAGGATGAAAGATGGAGACTCGGTCATAGAGCATATGAATTCCTTCAATACTGTGGTAAGTCAATTATTGTTTGTTGATATTAAGATTCCTAATGAAGAAAAGTATATCACTTTATTGTTCTCTTTACCAGACCCGTGGGATAGTCTATTTATGGCCATAGGCAGTAATGCAACTATTTTAAGTTTCAATAATGTGGCCTCATCCTTGTTGTCAGAGAAGATGAGGTGGAAAGACATCGAAAGCCATAACATAGACGCCTTATTTGTAGGAGGATGCTCCCAGGAAAGAAATAAAAATAATTCCTCAAGTGGGAGATCCAAATCTCCAGTAAAATTCGTAAATGTATGTTGGAGATGTAGAAAATAAAGGCATCGCAAGAAACTATGTAGATCCAAAAGAGTTGAGAGAGGGAAGGGATCTAAGGATGCCCCTTATACAAAAGAAAAAACCTCCATGAATGAAGGAGGGGATGTGTACTTGGATTCTTCAAGCACACATGAAGATCATGAGGCATGGTTGGTCGACTCATATGCATCCTTTCATATGAATCCTCATGGGGAGTGGTTTTGTGAGTATGAAAGGTATGATGGGGGTGATGTTTTTCTAGGAGATGAATCAACAACCAAATCATAGGGTAAGGAAAAGTTAAGTTGAAGATCATGGATGGTAGGATTAGAACACTCCTTGGTGTTTTTCACATCCTAGGATTGGCCAAGAATTTGATTTATGTAAGCAAGATGGACGATTCAGGTGTAAAAATAGTGTTTGAAAAGAAAACCTGCTAGATGGTTTGAGGAGCAATGGTGTTTTCGAGGGGAGTTCAGATTAGAAATTTGTATAAGTTGTTGCGAAGCATTATTAGTGATGGGTGCAATAACTCCATTGATCTTGAGATTAGATCTGAAGAAGGAAAAAATCTTATAGTCTCTGGAGAAAATACTATGTCGTGGCATCAAATACTAGGGAATATTGGAGAGAAGGGGCTTTGAGTACTACATGGTAAAGGTATAGATGAAGTTATGTCGAATTTCTCTATGGATCTTGATTTCTATGAGCATTGCTTATATTTGAAGAAAAATTGAGTAATATTCTCCTCTAGTGCTACGAGGAAAGGGGGGAATTTTATAGTTGGTGCACAATAATGTGTTTGGACCTAGGACGATTCCATCACTAGGTAAATATGTCTACTATGTCTTATTTATAGATGAATTCTCAAGGAATACATGGATTTATTTCCTTGGGAAGAAATCTGAAGTCTTTGACAAATTTAAAGAGCTTAAGGCTCTTGTGGAAATTAGATAGATCAAAAGAAAATTAAGGTGTTGAGGACAGATAATGGTGGAGAATTCTGCAGTAATTAATTCAAGGAATTATGTAATAAATGTGGCATAGAAAGGCATAAAACTACTCCATGCACACCTCATCAAAATGGAGTTATAGAAAGGATGAACACGACAATGATGGAAAGAGTAATGAGCATGTTGAGTGGTGTCAAGTTGGTACAATAATTATAGGCAAAGGTAGTGGAAACTACATGTTACCTAGTAAATCAATCACCCTCATCAGCGTTGGATGAAATAACTCCACATGAGGTATGGACTAGTAAGAAACCTCTCTAACACATCTTAGGGTTTTTCGTTATGATGCTTATGTACACATTCCAAAGGAAAATAGGAGTAAGTTGGATAAAAATGTTGAAAAGTGTATCTTTATTGGCTACAAATATGGTCTAAAAGGTTATAAGATTTGGAAGCCATAAACTAAGAAGGTAGTGTATAACCGAGATGTGGTATTTAGAGAAATCGAAGATGTTTTCAAATAGGAATTCCTACCAAAAGAGGAAGAACCAGATAAAATAGAGTTTGAATTGAAAGATAATGAATTAGACTCTACAAAAGAACGAGAATAAGAAGAAGAAGAGCCTCATACTCCAGTATTGAGGAGATCAGTTCAGGAAAGAAGGAAACCAGAAAGGTATACTCCACCTGATTTTCATTCAAATTTTGCTTTGTTTATTATTGATGATGATCCTTGAACTGTTATGGAGGCAACATATTTACAGGATGGTAAACTCTGGAAAAAGGCCATGGTTGAAGAAATGACAACCTTGGACAAGATTGAGGCTTGGGGTCTAGTGGAGTTGTCGACTGGAAGAAAGACCATTGGCAACAAATGGGTGTTTAAGAATAAGTTGAATGTAGAAGAACAAGTGGAGAAATAAAAAGCTCAGATAGTAGCAAAAGGCTATTCCCAGACAGAGGGAATTGACTTTGGTGAAAATTTTTCTCTTGTTGCCAAGTTAAATTCTATTAGATTTTTTTTATTTGTTGCTACTCTTTTGATTTTGAAGTAGAATAGATGGATGTGAAGACGACATTCCTACATGGGGATATGGAAGAAGAAATCTATGTGAAGAAACCAGAAGGATTTACAGTGAAGGGAAAGAAAGAGCCGGTATGTAGGTTGAAAAAGTCCATGTATGGGTTAAATCAATCACCAAGGATGTGGTATCAAAAAATTGATACTTATATATTAGGACTTGGTTTCATAAGAAGCAAAGCTGATCGTTGTGTGTATTTCAAATTAGTAGGTGATCATCTTATTTATTTGTTCTTGTATGTGGATGATATGTTGTTGATAGAAAACAATAAGGAAATCATCCAAGATGTGAAAACACAATTGTCCTCTAAATTTGACATGAAATATCTTGGTGCTGAAAATTTTATTTTGGGCATGGAAATCAAAAGAAATCAGGAAAACAAGAAACTCTAGTTGAACCAGATAAAATATGTTGAGTCAATATTGTGAAGGTTTAATATGCATGAATGTAAACATATCAAAGTCTCTATTCATGTAGGTGTAAAGCTATCCACATATCAGTGTCCAAAGACATGGGAAGAGGAATGGGACATGTCCCATGTTCCATATGCTAGTGTGGTTGGCAGTATGATGTATGCAATGGTTTGTACTAGATCATACATTGCACATGTAGTGGGAGTTTTAAGTAGGTATATGTAAAAACTAGGGAAGGAGCAATGGGAAATAGTAAACATGGTTTTTTAGGTATATGTGTGGCACTACTACATATGGATTGTGTTACCAAGGAAGACCAAGATTGGACAAAGTGTTGGACATACATGGCTTTGTTGATGCAAACTAGGCTGGAGATTTGGACCGTAGAATATCTATAAGTGGGTATGTGTTTAACCTATTTGGAGGAGCAATCAATTGGATGAGAAAAAGACAATCTGTAGTGGCACTCTCACCTCCAAAATTTGAATACATGGTGGCCACTCATGCAAGCAAGGAAACAATATGGTTACAAAGATTGTGTTCATGTATTGGATTGGTACAACAAGTTGTAAGGATAGATTGTGACAATCAGAGTGCAATATTGTTGACAAGGAATTTGGATTATCATTCTAAGACAAAGGATATCGATGTTCAATATCATTTTTTCAGAGACATGGTCGAAGAGAAGAAGGTGTTGCTAGTGAAGATGGACACTTTGGAGAATGTTGCAGATTCATTAACAAAGTATATCAACACTAAGAAGTTCTCTTGGTGTAAACAATCAATGGGAATTTCTTTCCTAGATTGTTGATCATGAAATATTGTGACCCTTTTATGCAAAGAAAACAAGTGGGAGAATGTTGGTTTTATTCACCAATTTTTTGGGCAATATTTCTCCTTTGGTGGGGGTATTTTTTCACCTTTGGCAATTGAGTGGCACATGGTATTTCAGCCCATAGTTTTCTAATTCTAGTTAAGGAATTAATTTTTTAACCTAATCTGGTTCAATGGATTAGAGGTTTTTTGGATGCTACGAGATCCTATATATTGTATTGTAAACAATGAAGTTGGATTATGAATAGAATTAGAGGTGTGGCTCTAAAACAAGTTGTTGGTTTTCCTAGTTGGGTTTCTAGGGTAAATATTTGTGTATATCTGTGATTGCAATTGTTTTCATTTCTATGTTAATAATCTA
Organism: Picea engelmannii; assembly: GCA_009831015.1. Lineage (NCBI taxonomy): Eukaryota > Viridiplantae > Streptophyta > Pinopsida > Pinales > Pinaceae > Picea > Picea engelmannii. Next base: position 13,335 of record ML807335.1, read on the forward strand.
TGTGTGCATTGAATTAATGTAAAAGGTTTAAAACTTGCACGATAGATAGAGGTAAACATTATTGTAAGTGTTGTTAGCGATATCATCTAGCGCCATCAGAGAAAGCTCCACAGGAGGGCTTCATCAGGAATCGGGATATCGGAGATCCCGGGAGCGAGAGTTTTGTGCATTGCAGAATTGCCATATGCGATTTCCCGATCGGCAGGGAACAACTGTCAATCATGGAGGACAGGTGGCAGGCTTTCGCGACGGGGAACAGACCGTTGACAGGTCAACGACCATGAGCCAACGGGTTTCAGGGAATCGCGAGTCCGGATGATGCGTGCTCGTTGACATCGCAAACTGCAAAACCCCGATGGAGATTATGGTCGAGGGCATGTGGTAGCGGTCACTTGGACCAGGGCCTAGTCGGAGGGCTAGCATGTAAGGCGCATCGACAATCGGAGAATCGCGAGTCCCGGGGACTTGTGTATTGAGACATAGAAAACGTTGAAACCCCGACAGAGGTTTGGCTCAGGTCATATAAGAGGTGGTCGTATGGACCATAGTATAGCCAGGAGGGCTAACCCATACACATGCTCATGGGAGAATCGGTGATCGGGATTTCAAAGGGTCAAGAACTTTTGACAACGGAGAACGCGAAACCCCGAAACCCGATACAGAGTCAGGAAAAAGGTCACGGTGGAGTTCAGGAGACCGTGAGGAAAGAAGAAGAGACATGTGGACTGGGTCGGGTTTTCATCAGGAATTCCACTCGGGGATCCAAAGAGCCGCTTCGGCTCGGCAGAAAAGGAGAAAGAGGGTGGGTGAAGCCTCGCATCACCCATTTATTGCAGAGTATGGAGGTCCCGTCTGAAATTTACCCAGGAGGGTCCCTTGTATCGGTTCTCTTCAGGAAGGCCATGCCAAGTCTCCAACTCACCAGAGGAACCTGCACATGCCAGTTCAATATTCAAAGGGCTCAGCTACCCCCCTGGCACGAGCCATGCTGAATTAAAGAGGCGCATGACAGGGGAGCAGAGGACAGATTTGATTGAGGTAGACTGACAGCCCATCTTGATAGAGAAGTTCCTCAACGTCAAGCATTGAATTCATGATATGATCGCGCTTTCAGTGCCTGAGTCAGTTCCAAGTATATGTAGGCGTTTTCACCATTTTGTAAAGCATCGATGGTTGAGCAGAGCTCCCGGTTGTAAAATTTTAATGAAGCACTATTAGCCTGGTTATGTATGAACTCTTGAGACTTCTTGCCTTATGGATGCCAGTTTATTTCATATCTTTGTTTAAACTGTGTTAGAGCTGCTCGAAATTGGAGAATCTAGTCGAGTCGTAGTTGTCATAGGATGATGTAGAATTTGATCACTGTGATAGTTGCATTGTCTCTAATCAGTCTTTGTGGTTTTCTTAATGCTGAATGACTTGGAATTGGAAAATCCAGTCAAGTCCCTTTTTCAGTATCTCGAATCCCTGAACCAGAGGAGCTCTTGTTCTGGGTTTTTCTTCTACAAATTGTTGAAAGCCTGTTGCCCGAAGTAGTTTGTTCACTCTTCTTATCAAGTCTTCCACCTGTTCACCCTTTAATCAACCCACTGGCTGAAGTTAGGATTCCAGACCTCCTTTGTTCTTTACGTACCAGATCTAGTCCCCAAGTTAGAGTAATATCTCCTCGAGTCTTTATCTCCATTTGATCGCCCCTTTATAAACAAATCGTGACATTAAACTGATGGGTGTCGGGCTCTGCTCCTGCTAGCAATCTAGGAGTGACTTCCGACGCCAACAAGTGTGATGATGAAATTTGTTTTTTTAAACATTCAAGTTGATTCAGTAGATGGTGACAAGGGGACTTCTTTCTCAATTGGGTTGTGATGCGGTAGTGTTGATCTCTGGTGTGAAATTTTATTTCTATTTTAGATAATATCAAGTGTTGATTTTGATGTATAATCCGTTGAAGGATTTTCAATGGAGATGTTGGATTTCATTTCCAAAGTTCAAATGTCAAATTATATGATAGTTTTTTATTATGCAATCACTAATGAATTTTTTTGTGGTGTTGAAAGGGAAAAATAAAAAAATTATTATATATAAACTTATTATTTTATTCGTCATTTTGATTTGGATTTTTAGCAAAAAATCAGAATTATAAGGAATGAGTAATTTTGAAAGATATTGAATTGGAAATAATTTTCTATGTTCATGAGGTTGTTATGGAAGGATTCTATAAAAAAATTATGTTTATGTGGTGTCATATTCATATTATTTAGGGTTGTTTTTCCTATTTTCTTTAAACCATAATAAAATGTATCTTTCTACCTAAAGGGATTGGATTTGTTGGTAAGGAATTGTAAGTTTTTTATTACTAACCAAATTTTAATTCTCATGAGGGAGTATGGCCCTTGAGGTTGCCACAGGGACACCTAAAGGTAGTTATCAAACATATGAGACTTGGTTTGCAATCTAGACACACAAATAAATGGATCAAATCCAACACTCTCGTCATCCTTAAGACCAAGAATTGATTTTTTTTCTCTAGGTAACATATCCTAGGGAAAACCCCTAGCACTTCTTCCCATTTCAAGGATGGTACCCAAGGGAAACCCTAGATTCTTCAGGAGTAAGGCCAAGTCAACAACAGGGATCAAAGTTATTACAAAATATACTCATCATGAGCTCAACATGTCACTTACAAGAATAGAACTTGGGTGGGGAGTATAACACTCCATTCCACAACCATTTGGGATATACCCAATTTACATCGAACATTAAATGTTATGACTACGACTATACTTTTAATGGCTCTTAAGACGTTCAGGAAGGTGGTGGCTAGGTTTTACCCTGGAAACTAGCTAGTGCAGTAAATGGCTTGGTTAGTCTTAATGCCAAGCTATCTCTTTTGCATCACAACCCCTCTTCTCCATTGCACTATCTCCATCAAATCTATGGATCTCTCCCTATAATACCCCCATTTTAGCCTTGAAATATAATGTAATAAATCATGCATTACTTATATGATATGGTGTATGTAATTATTGTCAAGCCATTTGAGCTAAGTTGTAATGACCCTATGTTGCATTATAAATATTCCTAGTGTGAAGCTCAAGGCCAAGGCCTAACTAGTGAATGTGTATGAGTCCCAATGGTGGCATAGGATTATGGTGTGGTGGTTATATTTTCCATGGTATGCTTATGTATATACAAAATCATGTATAAAAAGGAAATATATAATAATATAATTTCCACCAAAAAGGTTGCTTGAGGAAGCAACAAGGGGACCATGATACCACATGAGAGGAAGAGGAAAGGGGGTTGTTGGGTGATTTGACCTTGTTATTGTTTGTTAGAAGTACTACCCTTTCTTGTCGATGCTTTCTTACAATACATCCCATCATTATTTGACTTATGTATATAATGTACCAAGTACTAGTTTTGTATCCTTATTAAGAGAGTAGGTCTCATGCAAGAAAAGGCCTCTCATTGTATTTTACATTTCATTCTATTATTTTCTCCATTTGTGTGCACATAAAGGAGACATGCTCTCAAATTAGTTTTCCTATATCCAATATTATAGGGATGTTTTTCCAATTTGTTATGATTGCAAGGCATGTACTTCTAACTAGTAAGAGTCCGTAGAAGTTGGGAAACTTGTTGCTAAAAATGTGAGAGAAAACATTGGGATGGATTGAGAGAAACCATGGTTGGGATGTACACAATAGATGAAGCAAACACCTTCATACCTACAATATTGTTATTACTACTCAATGATTATCTTAATGCCAAGTGTTTTCTATCCTAGGTTATTCCTAGAAGGAATATAGTAGTTGGACTCTTTCTACATTTAATGAAGTACATTGGAAGGGAGGAAGATCCTTGAGGGTTATTGCGAAATAAGGGGAAGA
>ML807335.1:35936-50433 GCA_009831015.1 Picea engelmannii
GAGCGACATTTGGTTCTGAAATACCGTGGGGCTCTACACAGATACATCCAAACTGAAATGGATTTTCTGGACATCTCATCACTCGGTGATGCTTATCGATATGTTGTTAAAATTGAGCAGAAATTTAAGCACCAGAACAAACGGCAATTCGGGTCTGCAAATCCGCAACAACCAAAGTATGACAAAGACGACCCGAAAAAACAGTCTACCGAAAACCAGTCCAAGACACAAGAAAAGAAGGGTCATGGGAAGACAAAGAAGGACACCGGAAAATGGTGCGAGTTCCACAAAATCCCTTGGCACAACACTGATGAATGTCACTCAAAACAGTCATTGGTGGCCGAGATCAAAGACAAGGATCCAAACCTTGATTCAGAATCTGATTCTGAAAATAATGGTAAAAGACAGATCATCGACCGCAGCAATTCAACCAGAAGAACCAACAGATCTTGAAGAAGGGGAGCGTCTTTTTCATTCACAAATGTGGGTGAAGGGGACCCCGCTACATTTTATTGTTGATAGCGGAAGCCAGAAGAACCTCATCTCAGCAGAGGTCGTCAAACAGTTGGGATTGTCGACAACACCACACCCGCAGCCATACAACATCGGGTGGCTTCGGCAAGGACGAGATCTCTGTGTCAGCCAACAGTGTCGATTGTCATATGGCATCCAACCCTTCAAGGATGAGGTATTGTGTGATGTTGCCCCACTGGATGTCTATGATGTTCTCTTGTGCCAACCATATATGTGGAGATGCCATGTTGTTTATGAGTCTCGACCCCGTAGTGTCATTGTTACTTTGGGGGGTCATCTCTACAGAATACCAGAGGTAGTTCTGACTACTATTCCACCTAAAAAGTGTCGCAAGGTAGTATCTCATACTGCAAAATTTAGCTTCTTCACAATCTGTTCAAAAGGAGAACAGAAGGACACTGCAACCACTACAGCCTTGCCCCAAGCACCTTCTATCCCACAGAAGCAAGTCAAAAAGGCTGTAGAAAAGTGCAAAGATTCCTTTTGCACATCGTTCTCTCATGTATCTTGACTTTTTGAGCAGCCTCAACCGCAACAGGTTCGTGACAGATTTCCACAAACTGAGCAACGCGACGTCTCCAACAAGACAAGCAGCTCACCAAGATGCAGATTCAACAAATGCTTTTCCCTCTCCCCCGGGAACTCAACGCAATGGAGACCATTGCTTACTAAGGAGGGAATATTGAGCCAGGTGGATATCGGTGGCCACCCACCTTTTCCAAATGGCTCAAAACGACTTTCTGGCAATTTTGGTAATTTACTATTTTTAGTAGTTTTTTCGGGTCCTGAACTTCCGGGGCCATTTTGAGGCCCTAAACGATGTTTTTTTTTGGGTATGTTGCTCTCTCAAAATATCATGTATGATGCTATTTTGTCTCTAGCTTTGTAGGCCTCGGATAGATCTTTCCAACGAGCTATCACACGCCTAAAATGGAGATCGTATGCAAAAGTTACGACCCCGAGAAGTTGATGTACTCACTTACCCAAATGGGGCCCACATGACTTTTGGCGCTTCATCTCCTAGGGTTAGGTTTTTGGATGTTTATGACTTTTGGCATTCCCATTTATTGTAAAAAGGGCCTTTAGAGCCTCATTGTAATCATCTTCTTGCGAATGCGAGTAGTCGTCACATCTCTTCTCAGAGATAAGCTGCCACCATTCTAGCGAGTCTTTCACTCTATATTTTACAGTCTCTGTACATTTATTTCATTAATAGAAATCATGTATTACTGTATATCTGTGTTTATGGTTGCATATCTGATACATTTCTGTTATATTATTGAATATCTGCGATATCTCTGTGCATTTCTTTATTATATCTCCACTCTCATTTCGTGCCGAAAATAATCCGGATCATTCATCCCTGGAGAAAAAAAAATGGGTGACCAAGATATTTGGATATGGTTATGATATCATCTACAAGAAGGGAAAAGAGAATGTAGTGGTCGATGATCTTTCCAGGAAATTTGAAGACGAAGGGTCCCTCTTTTCCCTCTCATTCATTGTTGCAAACTGGCTTCAGGCTGTTTTCTAGGAATGGTTGCAAGACCCCAAACTTTCCATCCTCATCCAAAAACTACAACAAGATCCCCAAGCTTCTCCAGCGTAATATTGGCACAATGAAGAGATTTGTTATAAAGGTCTCTTGTATTTAAGAAAATAATTGACCCTTGAATCAATGATGCTCTCTGAGTTTCATGCTTCACCCACAACTGGGCATTCAAGTTTTACCAAAACCTATGAACAAGTCAAACATTATTTTTTTCTAGGAAGGTATGAAATAGGACAGCCACGCCTTTGTGGCTGAATGTGATACTTGTCAATGCAATAAGGGAGAGACTGTCAAAAATCCTGACACACTCCAATCGCTTCCACTTCCACCTACTATTTGGATGGATACTTATATGGATTTCATTGTGGGCTTACCCAAATTAGGCAATAAGTCACTCATCGTGGTGGTAGTGGATCGTCTTTCCAAATATGTCAATTTCTATGCTCTTCAACACCCATTCATAGCATCCACCATGGCTCAAATTTGTATGGACAATATCTTCAAACTCCATGGAATTCCTCATTATATTGTTTATGACAGTGATCCAAATTTTACCAACAAATTTTGGTAAGAATTATTCAAGCTCCAGAGAACCCAATTGCATCTTGGCACTACTTTTCATCCCTAGTCTGATGGCCAAATTGAAGTGGTCAACAAGTGTTTGGAAAAATATTTGATGTTTTTTACGTCCAACAAACAGCATCAATGGGTTCAGTGGTTACACCTAGTTGAATGGTGGTACAACACCTCTTACCATACTTCCATTCGCATGACTCCCTTTGAAGTAGTCTATAGACAAAGGACACTATCGATTCTCCTATACATATCGTGTGTCTCAAAGGTTCAAGAGGTTGACCATAATCTTACAGTCTACATGACCATTCTCTGTACTCTCAAAGGAAAATTGTTCATGGCTCAGAACTGCATGAATAAACATGCATATCAATGTCGTTCTAAACGCCAATTTTCTAAATGGGACCATGTGTTTCTCCATCTATAACCGTACAAGTAGACTTCACTCAACGCCCAATACTATTAGAAACTCGTCCCCAAATTGTATGGTCCTTATACCGTTCTCAAATGAGTGGGGCTAGTGGCCTACTAGTTAGCTTTTCCCAGTCACTCTAAGTCGCACTGTGTTTTTCATGTCTCGTGCCTAAAGAAAGTGATTGGTGCTAAGTGACAAACCCAGACCAATCTACCAGACTTGGATGAAGAAGGTTCCATTTGGTTGCATCCACAAGTCGTATTGGACCAACGTGAGCTACGTCTTCATCATCGCACTATCCAGGAATTTTTAGTGCAATGGAAGGATACTCCACCAGAAGATGCCACCTAGGAGACAACTACCATTTTGCAACAATTTCCTCATTTCAAGCCTTGAGGATGAGGCTCTTTTTCAAGGGGGGGGGGGGATGTTAGGGACCTAACCTCCCTAAACCCTCACGTAGGTAGAATAATATATTTTTCATGTAATAAAGGTTGATATTAGTAAATAAGGCCTAGTTAATAATGTGAACAGGTCTAATGTAAGAAGACTTAATAGAAGCTCCCGCTTCTAGAAAGATATTCCTCTAGATTGTTATTTTGAACATAGATTTATTATAAATAGGAGTAGAAGGCATGAGAAAGCTTCATCTTGAGATTTATTGTAATAGAGCTCTACTCGACTGGAGGTTGCCCCCTCGAAGAGGTGAGTGAACATTGTTTTCTTTGAACAAAGGTATTATTGTTGGTATTGATCTTCTAAATATTTTGTTATTCCATTGATATTTGTTGAATATTTGTGTTTATGCATATTACATTACATCTGGTACCTTACATAATTCCTATTGTTGGGTGGAAAAAATCTCCAACAACTAGTCTAATGGACATGGATTTAACTACAAATAAGTCTTCATAGATATCTCTTTGCAAAATTATTTATATTTTGTTAATGGATTTAATTAAATGGGTAATGGATGATTCAAAATATGCATTCTTATTTATATTGCTAATTTATATTTTCATATGAATTATGTAATATATATTTTTAGAGGTTGAATTTGGCCTCACAAATGGTTAATGAAAGAATTTGGATGGAGAAGGAATGCATCTTAAGACTCCACCCTCCCTCAATCATGGTAGCATCAGCCTCATGTTGATGGGTCTGATTGACCTACCAAGTAAGTAAGGGAGAGTGTTTGATGGCAAGCCCTAATTAGGCTTACTCTCGTTTGGGATAGCACTTTCGACCAATATGTGGACCTGGTTGCCACTCTGAATATTTTCAATTATGAATCTGAGAACAAAATGTTCTCAGATGAATTTTAATATAAGCTCCAACAAACTATCTATGATTATCTAAATTATTCTACCTTAACGCTATTCTATCCTATCTTGATCGGGAGCAAAATAACAATATGAGCATAATAAGATATGGTGTTATTAATGATAGAAATAGTTCATATATTTCAATAACATATTAAGATAATAATGTTATAGTTAACATCACAATTAGTTGTAGATTTAACTGATAACATTATCAATGTACTCACATAGAATTTATGAAAGCATAAGCATTCAAATATCTGTGCAAAAGTAGTCCATACAACAACATTCAAGAACACTTAAATGACAAATAAATGCATAGAGTAGTCTTATACACATTCATTCACATTCATAATCTCCAAAATGGCTCTTGCTCTTTATTCATCTAGAGGTAATAGTACCATGTCTCAGGTACAATGGGCAAAATTCCTTCTTTCATATCTTAAGCTCTCTTTTATAAATAATAGGATAGTCTTTTCATTTCTAGACTATTCACTTCCTATTCTTGACTTTTAAAATTACAATATTGTTCTATTCAAAACTCAAAAATATATGTACATGAGATGAGATATAAATCTATTGAACTTATATCTCAAATGCTTTTTCTTCCATGTAGGTGGTCCACAATTCATAGTTCCTATGGACTTCTTCCATTATGTTCAATTGCATCTTTTCCGATTCCAACTCCCCATCACACAACTTTGTGACTACATCTCTTTTAATTTATTGTTCAGTCTTCTTCACATAGTCTTTGCTTGAAGTATTTAGTTTAATGGGATTAACTAAATACCTATGCAAAATCTCTTTGTTTACTTTCTTGAGTTGACTTATTTCTTCTATGCTTTCATCTCTGCTTTTTGTGACATCTTTGAGTTTTAGCTCACTGGGGCTTGCCTCTTCCAAATGTGTCATGGTCTTCATTCCAAAATCTTCTAATATATCATTAGAAGATTTCCAAATCCCGATGCAAGCTTTGGTAGCCATTTCTCTGGATTCTTTAACTTCATCAAATATTTCTTTGTAAGAATCAAATATAATTTCTTCATTTTTTGTTTGGCAATATATTTGGGTAGAGTTTCAAGTGTTTGGGATGCCTTTCCTATCGATATTCTACTTTATCAAATGGTTGTTGAGCCTCCTTATATTTACTCCTTTGCTTATCTACCTATTCTTGTAGCATAACCAAGTCATTTTAATGTCTTTGTACATCTCTCAATATATCAAAAACCTTTGACTGTACTTTCCTTAAATCTTCGTTTACCTCCATTGTTTCTTCTCATATAACCTTCATAGTAGTTGTCTCTTGTTCATTTTATTCCAAGGTGATCTTCATCTACTTCAATTTTTCTTCCATCTCAAATGCTAACCTGTTCTTGGTACTCTATTTTCAACTTTGTTATTTCCTGTGAATGTATGTCTTTGAGACCATCAATTTCAATACTGTGTAAGTATTATTTGTCCTTTATTTCTAGTGTAAAATTCATTTCCACTTGTCCCTTCTATTGCCTCAACTATTCTTCTAATAATATATCTTAATTTTACACTAATCTAGGGAAACACTCAACTCACCAACTATATTAAAATTATCCCCTGCAAAAGCGTGTAGGGCTGAAGTTGTTTCTATTTCATTTTATTTTGGGTCACTTCTTAAAGGCCATAAAATGGATCTTTCTTTTGGTTATGAATCTATGGCTTCTTCATGTATTCTTGGTCTTTTGTTCAACTTGGTAGTTATTCTCCTTTTCATTTTTCTATTGAAGTGTGTTCCTACATCTGGAACAATGTCTTCAAACACTACTACATTTGTAATTGAACTATTCAAATCAGCGAGTAGAATGTTCAATGGAGTTCTAGGGTCTATAGGAGTACTTGACACATGGAAATTTGGAATGATTTCAAGGGGGTATTTTTTTTTGTTCGCCTTTTAATTTCTTTGCAGTAGCCCTTTCTTTCTCTTTCTTCTCGGTTTCCTCTGCTTTCTTCCTCGTTGCTTCTCCTCTCTCTTCTTTCTCTATTGCCTTTTTCCTCTCTAGTTCCTCTCTCTCTCTGCATCCTTTGCTACCTTTTTCCTCTCTGCTTCCTCTCTCTCTGCATCCTCTACTGCCTTTTTCCTTTGTTTCTCTTTTCTAACTTTTTGGTTAGTTCCTTCTATATTGTCTTCTTTGCTATTTTTTCCCACTTTGTTGTCTTTTTTGCTAACTCCCCCTCCTCTGCTTGTTTCTTCTTATATTTTTCATTGGCCTCTAAGGCCTTATTGTACTTCTCTTATTCTTTCTCCTCTTGGGATATCCTCCTTTCCTCATCCTGAATGACATCCTAAGTTATCAATGTTTCCCACTCATGTTTCATTTATTTCCCCTTTTCCTCCTCCAACAATAGCATAGGTTCCTTTTTTGTTTCATCTCTAATCTTTAGTAGGGATTCTTCAAAGGACATAGTACCTCTGAAAACATATTCTAATTGTTCTTCTTGATGTTGAATTAGATTCACTAACCCCACATATTTTAGGTGACTCAACATTGTTCCTTTAGGGTCATATTGTCTAGCTTTCCCTACGCACAAAATCAATTCTTTCAGGGCTTCTGCCTCTTTCTTGGTATGGGGAACATTTAATATGGTTTGTGCTCCTATAGTTATAGGGAATTTCAGCCAATATCTTTTTGCATTAAGGGCTATCACAACTATGATCCTATCCTCCACTGTTTGGTATGAAATTTCCTTAATCAAAAACTTCTCTAGTGTGTATTTAGGGAGAAAATGAGGGGTAGTTGTACTACCATAAATTCTAATATATGTATAATTGTTCCCAATGTACTAGTCACCAATTTCTTTGATGGCTTGCATGGCCTCTGTAGATATGCTTAGAGGGTGATTTTTATAAATAATCGCATACAAGGGTACTAGAAAATGTTCACAAATATCATAAATATGTTTTTGTAACTGTCTTCCCACAATTGAAAGAAATAAGTATGAATTGGAAAAAGACTAGGGTTCCACTCCCAACCCATCCTAGGAAAATGGTTTGCAGCACAAATATCATCTAACAAATCAGCAAACATGAAAAAACCTAGTGTTTTCAGTGTTGGTGCTCTTCTTGTTGCTTCAAAAATGTTGATGGACAACAACTGAGCCTAGTTGAAGATGTGCCCTTTCTCTGCTACATAATATTCCATTGGGGTCCATTCTCTTCTCCATATAACCTGCATATCATGGTTTCCAACAATCTATAGGGTTCTTTCATATTATGAGTTAGAAACATTTTGTTGCCTTTCGGTGCAAATGGTGCCCCCTCCTGCCACCATTCTTGAATTACCTCAAACACATATTCATGGTCTTCCTTCAATTTGTCCAACAATTATGCATTTAGGGGTGAAATTAGTTTCAACAACTTATACCGAACATGAATATATTTTTCTTTCAACGAGGCTATGGGTTGCTTGTATTCGTTCAATATGGCGCATGTCCCTTTATATAGATGTGATAATTCCCATTTTTTGCATTGTTGTATGGCATGAGCCAAGGTATAGTTTTTATGGCATACATTATGCTTGCCTTGATGTTCCGATATACATTCAAGTCAGAGTCTTCTATTGGGAAATCTTCCTTTACAATTTTTTTGTACATCTGGCTCCAAGTGAGGCATCCATCCAAACCATCATGATAGCTAGTGTCTGTTAGTAGCAGAGCTTATGGGGATTTTCCTTGCATTGGTGGGTTTTCTGTGGTCCCTCTTCCCTTCTTTACTGGAGCCTTCATAGTGTGAGATTTATATTGTTGGAAATTGTGTTATCATTTATGTCAAAGGCAAACGAGACTATCACAATCATGAATGTCATATTAACGATAAAGACAAGGGGAGACTATTGGAAATAATGTTGTCATTGATGCCAAAAGAGACATTGTATGTAACATTTGTTGCACAACGTTATTAGAAATGTTGAATATAGGGGGAGACTATGAATATGTGAATTTAACCTTCTGCAAGAACCCTATGTGAATAACAGGTCCAAGGATCGAACATGAACCATACACAAATCTGAGGATTGAACCATCCAAAGGAAACAAAGAACATCCTTGTGCGCTATTAAGATTCTACGAAATATTACACTTGGTGGTGAACAAGTCTGCAAAAATTGAATATCGAGAGGAAGAAGAACAAAGAAGTGTCGACACCTTGAAAATACTATGCCCCAAATCAGACCTTTAACCATGAAGAATACCCTGTGTTTGAGTTCAAGGACATGACAACCATTGATTCATCATGCATAACAAATATGGATCGGTGGTCAAGGTGACATGGAGCTCAATGATGAAGACGACTCAGAGTTCACAACGACCATTGATCTATCAAAGAAACTACAGGAGAGAATCCTAGCCATTGGAGACATATGTAAATTGTCAGATATTGGCCAGTCATCGAAATTTTTTATGTGCATTGATACTCCAAGGTCAATGATGACGATAATTCCTCAAAGTATTCAAGTGCAATGATAATTCTTGATATATTGACAAATATATCACCACCATCCATTGAGAATGGATGGAGTGGACTATGTGACCTATAACGAACATACTCCAGCAACAATGAAGGACTACGTGACTAGGATGTTAGTGTGGCACCTAGAGTGTCCCAGGGGTGAAATGTGTCTAAGTATGATTGTGTGGGATGAAAGTAGGTCTAGTTGAACGTGTGTAGAATTCATTCTATAGGTCAAGTAAACAGACGGTTATATTTGATCAGGGTGAAGCATTCACAAAATCAATAGTTGATATTATATCGTCGGGGCTTGCCATATTGAAGAATCAAACTCCACTAAGGGAGTGCTGACAACAAGTAGGAGTTAATGACGATGAAAGCCAACGACAGTCGTTGGTCATGGAGAAATGAAACAACATCCGTAGATCTGTCGTGAGCCCAGGACATCATCTCAACCATAGATCATTGTGGGCCCCCTCTGATCCTTTGACAAAGAACTAAAAAGACAGGAGTTAATCATGAGTCAACTCAAGGAACGGATGAGATCAACACCGTTGAATTTGCTTAAATCAGGACCATTGGATCTAGTGGAACTAATAGTTAAAAAGGAACAATTGAAAGGAAAGTGTGTTTGTGCTTATATTGTGTCGACGATGACAAGGAATTTAGTAAGCCAATAATAGTCATCAATTTCTTGGAAGGTTTGGTCAAAGAAGATCTTGATTGTCAGTTGTAAAGGTTAGATCTGTTAGTAGATGATAATGATGAGAATGCAAAGAGCCTATGATAGCCATTGATCAAATAATGGGTGATGCAATGATAGTCGTAGATCTATCATGGTCCCCACCTAACCATCTCACGAGTAATGAAGGCACAACAAATATTTGTCATGTAGGACGAAGGAATGATGCAATATGAGCCATTGATTTTAGACTCCAAATACCATTGGATCCATCAATGCATATCGTTGGGAGGATCCATTAGAACTAAAGGGTACAACCATGCATTCGTTGTCCCAACGACGATGATCGTTGACCCTGGTGACAAGGAGAGAATAGATCAACGATTTTGATCTAAGGAAGATATGATCGGATGACTATTGTGCATTGAGGTGATGTTTAGTGGTTCGATGAAACCGATGGTCTCGATATATGGTGAATAGATTAACGGGTGAGATTGAATGTTGATCAGACCAGACAATGGCATTGTGATGGGGTGTTGTAGAGTGTTTTGGTGCCCCAACGATCCTAATATCAAGGAAACAATCGACACTGACAATTCAATGGAGATATAGATCAGAAGGTGCTTGAGTGTCAAGAGCTAGTAAATGAGATTGTGTGCAACAGAAGGAAACCAAGATCAATTTTCATGGAGGTGTTTGTGTCGGATATGAAGGAATGTTTCAGCCTGATTTTGAGGAGATCTGGAGCCGACCAGTTGAGAATGATTTGTATGTGGACAAATCATTAAGGGCATGAGCTATAAATAATGATGCCTTATTTGAGCTAAGTGTGTGTTGATTGAAAGTGAATTGATGAGCTCTACAATTATGAGGCTCTTGGGTGGGAAAGAAGGTATGTGGATAAGTGGGAGAACTCAGACAAGGAGATGGATCTCAAGGGGTTCTGAGTTTTCAAAACTAAAAGAGTGGAAGAGTATGTGTGAGTAAGAACAATTTTGAGGCTCACAGGTCTGAGGATACTCAAGAATGGAAGAAGATAATATATGAACATCTCAGGGTGGATGGGAGGTGCAAGAAATTTATGAAATTGTGCAGATTGAAAGTGCTAAGTCAATGTAGTGATTAGGAGGACTAGATCATGTGAAGAGAAGCACTGAGGTTCAGAGTTCAGAAAAGAAGGTAAATCAGAAGCATATTTACTTTAGGGTGGCAGGGTGGTGCAAGGGAGGGGATTGGTGTCCCTTGTAGGTTGGTGCTCGTATACATTGTTGATTTGGTGCTCAACCAAGGGGATTGGTGTCTCCTACAGGTTGGTGCCTAAAAACATTGTTGTGTTGGTGCTCAGCCAAGGGGATCGATGTCTCCTATAGGTTGGTGCCTACAAACAATATTGTTGAGTTGGTGCTCAGTTAAGGAGATTGGTGTTTCCTGCATGTTGGTGACTGCAAGAATTGCAACAATAGGTTGGTTCCTACACGATTCTATAAAGAAAATTTTTGTGGTTTTCTCCCTTATTGGGTTTCCACGTAAAATATATTTGTACTATGATTTTGTGTTCATATTTATTGATATGGTTAAGCCTCTATACTGCTCATGATTGATTATGTAATATTCTGTTAAAGTGGTAAAAAGAAAAAGTGATAAATCTGTCCAATATTGATTCACCCCCTCTAAGTATTAGTATATATTCCAACAATTGGTATCAGAGTGGGTTCCTTCAGGAATAGTCTAATGACTAGAAGGTGAATCCTTATAGCACACATGGACTGGATGCTAGAAAATTGATTCAATGGAACAGACTATGTAATATGGAGTACAAGAATGAAGACATATATGCAAGAACTGGGTTATGATGTTTGGCAATCAATTGTCACTGGTTATACACCCCCAAAAAATACACCAACAGATGAAGCTGAAAAGAAGGCAACTGAAAAACATAGAATGGCAGCTAAATGATACCTGATAAGAAGGCAAGTGAACACAAACAAGTGACAACTCAAATAGCGAATCAAATGTTGAAGAAACCAACTTTTCCAGGAATCCCAAGAAAGGATCAGGAAAATACAAAGGTAAGCCTCTTTCTAAATATTCTAATTGTGAAAAAGTAGGATACCTTGCAGCTAAATGTCATTATTTAAAAATTGGAAAGAACAATGAAAATGATAGTGATAGTGATAGTGAAATAGAAGTGACTCGCTTCACTACCTTAGAAACATAGACTGATAAAAGAACATATTCAACATAAGAAGATAATAATGAGATGGATGTTGAAGTGGATCTTGAAGCATAACTCATTTGTTCCTTAGAATAAATAGACAAACTCAAAGAAAAGAATAGAAAGTTGAAAAATGAATTGGAGAAGCATGAAGATGAGACAGTTGAACATAAAGGAGAACCTTTTTATGGTAAAGATGAAATCCCAAATCTCAGGGGAGATAATATGTTATTAAAGGAGCAGTGGTTGAAAAGCCTTGAAGAAAAGGAAAAAATAACTAAATTCCAAATTGAAATGGCATAAATAACACATGAATTAATAGAAAGAAAACTAGCAAAAAATACCTCTGGCGGAAAAGACTTAGAAGAGGCAAAGAGGATAGAAGAAGTAGTGAAAAATCGACTAATAGAAAAGGAAGAAAATTGTGAGAAGTTCAAGGATGAAGTTGATTCCTTAAGAAAGGAACTAGAGAAAACAATTGAAAATAGAAGCTTGAAGTTTGAAAAGAGCTAAGAAATTCTATATGACATCCTCAATAAAAAAAGATCACCATTCATCAAAACAGGCCTTGGTTGTGATAGCTATCAAAATACTCTTGAAGAAGATGCAAATCCTAAGTCATCATACAAGAAAATTGAGGAGAAGCCCAAAATATATGTAAATATTCTTAAAATCTCCAACCACAGTGAAGATAACCACAAAGAAATAAATCATGACCAACAAGAGACTGCTTTCTCATTCAAGAGAGATAAAGACGAGTTTAGAAGAGGTAATCCATCAAGAAGACCCCTTACAATCAAGTATAACCATTTTTTTCTTGGTTATTGTTTCAGGTGCAAAAATTTTGATCACAAGGAAATATATTGCAAAGTTTAGAAAGAAAAAATTATGTGAGAAATAGAAGTAGAAGACCTCACAATCATGAGGATGATCACATGAAATCAAACTAGAAATTTTCATGGAACTTTTGATAGAAAGTACAACCCATTTTCTCCTCTACATTACAATGTTGAATGTTATAAATGCAATAACTATGGACACATAGCACGAGATTGTAGAAGTAACATGACAAAATTTTCTAGACCAGGGTAAAAAAGGGTATGGAAGAGAAAACAAGAAAAAGAAGATAAGGAAGAATGTGAACCAACTCTATATGCACAAAACAAAGGACAAAATTCCATCACCAAACAAAAGAAAGATAGTACAAAGATTTGGAAGAGGAAACAACAACAAGAATAAAGAACATCCATGCTGGTGCAGACTGCACTCCCAACACATAATGAAAGATCAAGTCACATAATCAGTGGACCAAAATTTGTAAAAGGTATGACTAGGGAAATGGATTCATGTAGAAATGAGAACTTGATGAAGGAGGCAGAAGAAGTTGATGATTCAAATGATAAGGAAATACTTTTGAAAAATACGAGAAAAGGCCATGAAGTTGACAGAGAAGTTGTGGTGAAGGAAAATGAACTAATCTTGAACGATGGAAGAAGAATGTTGATAAGAGAAATAAGACAATGATTGCATCCAACTCAAGGAGTCACAAAAGAAAATGTCAAAGAGAGACTTCAAGCATCCAAGCAAAGAAGCAAGCAAGATTCAAAGCAATCCATGAAAGTATGACAAAGTAAGTTTCATAATTTATTCCAGTTCTAATGAAAATGACACATGATAAAGTAGAACAACGAAGAAGGCTCCCAAAACACAAGCTTGTGTAAAGGAAATGATGAAGTATGAAGCTGAAGCACTCAAAGAGGAAGAGATTGGAACAAAGTATTCTACAAGTTTAACATTATCATTATTGCAAGAAGTACTTTCTCCAAGTTCTGAACCGAATACTTGTCATACACAAGAATGATGCCACTATGACATAGAAGACAATGTTTGAGAAAGGAAGAAACCACAAATTGAAATTGATAAGACTTCTATTAAGACGTGAATAATGCATAACAAGATTGGAGTTGATGATAGATGGAATGAATAGATAATGTATATGACCATCCATGGAAAGATGTCATTGTTGCAAAAGCATGAATAGGTCGGAAGGATAAAACCTTACAGGAATTGTAGGTCAGCCAACCACATTGAGTGTCAAGCAATCCTATTGTTGGAAATTCTTACAGTAATAATGAAGGAAGAAGTATGTGGAAGAGTTAGAACAACTATATGTGCAAGCTTTGATCAATTGAGTGATGCAAGTAATAAACAACATGCAATGTCCTAGCATACAAGAATTTTGGAGGACTTTGTAGCTGATAAATTTCAAAGGACCATATTATAGACAGGTGTAGAGAGCATGTGTACTGATATACATAAGGGAAGTATAAAACACCTAGATTTATAGACATAAAATACAAAGAAGAGGAAACCCCGTGTCCCCAAAGAAAGTAAAGAAGATGAAACCCTTGACAAATTTGTTATGACTTTTGGGAAATATAAGAGCCTGAAGGAATACTGAAGTTGCTTGCAAGAATAGATTAGTATGATGAAAATCAGAGATTAGAAGAACTCTTTAGAAGTTATGAAGGCATGAAACAACTTGAAGAATCTAAGCACATGGAGAAGTTAGAAGTTGCAAATGGAAAACAAAGACATAATGAAAGCTTCGTGAAGGGACATGAAATTAGGGGGAGCTGCAGAAAACAAGGTTGTTGGTTGGAGAGCAGAGAATGAAGAGTATATTGTAAGGAAGAAGATCAGCTCAGGGGGAGCCACATAAAGAGA